>JAYMTF010006295.1:0-10427 GCA_036897485.1 Pelargonium nanum
TATATATATATATATAAATAGTTTTGGCTAAGTTTTTTTAATGTCACGAAGATGTGAGAATTTTGCTAATTTCTAATTTGTTTCATGTTAATTTATTGGATAACTAGATATGTTCGAAATTTAACGAAGTATCATAACTTTATTAGAATAATTTATCCTCCGAAAGCGTACTTAACTCATAGTAATGTTATCTAATTATTGACGGATAGTTGTACAATTATAATATAAGCTATTACAAGATATTACTCATACTTATCACGGTAAATTCATATTTATTAGTCAAATAAAAGTGTTTGGGAAATTAAAAAAAATACATTTGTTGGTTTAGCAAACTTTAATCCTCAAAATTTGGAGGAAAAGTTAAATTAGCCAATATTAAGTATTATTAGATTTAATTGAAAAATTGTAAATAAAGTCTGCCTTTAGAACCCATCAATAATAGAATATAGGATAAGTGCATGATAATCATCAAAATTAAAAAAGAAATAGAAAAGGGAAAAAAATCTTGATAGTGTTGTAACAAGAAATATAAATAATTAATTTAATAAAAAGAATATATGGTGAGTCATGGTTTTGGATAAAATTACAAGAATGAAGGAAAATGAGATCACTATCAGTCCATTCTCTTCATGGAAAAGGTTCCACTTGTATCATATCATCCATGTTCAAATGATGTGAATCTTATGGATTTGTTTTCCACTATTTCTCTAAAATTCATGATATGTTACTATATTTCTAAGGATAAATAAAATTCATAAATAAAAAAAATATTAAAATTTTGAGTGATAAACTAAATATAAGAAAAGTCAAATATAACCCTCCAACAATTTCTTTTACAATTGAACCATTAATTACAATGAATTTCGGATAAAATAAAAAGGAGGAAAAGTCAAAATCAACAATCTGTCTTCAAATGATTGGAGAAAAAACAGTTAAGCAGTAGAAATTATGATGGTTGGACTCAAATTTGTTTTGACTTTCCTTCCTATGGAGGTGGGAGTCTTCTTTGAGTGTGTATGTGTTTGTTTGTGTCCATATTTTGTGGGTCAAATGCTTCATGTACCAATTTTTTTTCATATACCGCGTATAATTATTTCTTAGGTCGGGGCTAGCCAACACCGTCCCAATTATTTTTTGAGTTATCATAATTTGTATTTTTGACTGAAGTTTTTGGCTGATTCATTCGTATGAAGAGACTCGCTAACATTTAAATAATTATTGAACCTAGTTATTCACTAGCGTAATTATGATCGGGAAGCCACTCTGAGGTAAGTGTTTAGAGGACCCTTTTCAATTTGATCGGTTCCCGCTAGTTTTGATTTTGCAACTTTCGACGACAACTTATTTATTACCGTCTTCGTTCACTTAATATATATTTTTTTCTTTTGGTCACTTGATCAGAAACCACAAGTTTCATTTCCACGCTCATACTAATCTTAACACGTGCATACACAAAGACTCGAACTCGAAACTTAAGGATTAAGAGAAAAAAAATCACAGTCAATAAATTTATACCAATGAGGTGATGCTGCCTTAACAATTAACACCCATAACCGTCCCAATGAATATGTGGAAGCAGAGTGCTCATCCAAATTCAAAAGTCACGGTTCATAAGTCATGACAGGGATTCCCGACACTCCTAAGTTAATTTGATTATACTTAAATTTTGTAACTCTAATCCAACCGTTTAAACCAAATGTCCAAGCCAAGTACCATGCTATTGAATATTTAGAGGCGGCATGTCCTATAAAAGAATATAGCTTTGGAAATTAGAAGGGTAATTTTGTAACTTCAAGTCCCGTGTCTGTTTTATTTAAAGTCCATGGAGTCCAGGTAGACTCAGAAACAGACAAAGAACAGAAGTTTTGAAAGCAAAAAAATTTGGAGCAACAAAAGAAACAGAAACGGAAGAAGAAGAAGAAAGCAAAGAAAAAAAAAATGGGAGACGCTGTGGTTTTGTTCGTTGAGGATTGGCAATCAAGTCTCGCGACCGTACACTGTAGAATTTGCCATGAATCCGAATTCGAGAGCTGCAAGAGCTTGGAAGCTCCTTGCGCTTGCTCCGGAACTGTCAAGGTAAATTAATCAGAAATAAACAAAAAGTTTCTTTCTCTTCGGCTCTATCTGTTCTTCAAAATTTGAATTCTGATGGAGTTTTTGATTTTGTGTTTTCGGTTTCAGTTTGCGCACAGAGATTGTATACAGAGATGGTGCGACGAGAAAGGAAACACAGTCTGCGAAATTTGTTTACAGGTACCAATTTCATCGAATTCATATCTGGGTTCCTCTGTTTTCACCATGATCATCGAGTCTCTGTTTTCGATGTTTTTCAAATTTTCTGGTATTTTTGTTTGGAATTCGAATTGGGTTTTGCTTATTCTGTTCCCAGTTTTGAATTTCGAATTGGGTTCTCTGCAACTTTTTGTTCTGAATTTGGGCTTTGTCTTTTCTTCAAAGCTATCTTTCTTGTCCTGCTCTGGTTTCTCTTTCTCTTCCAGGAAAAGAATATTGGGATGCTTCTCAAATTAATTTTCTAATATTGGAACTCTGTTTTCATGGCGTATTTTTAAAATTTTTGTTTTGAATTTTTCCAGAAATATGAAGGTGGATACACAGTTCCTCCGCCAAAACCAAAAGAGCCAGAGCTTATTGACGGAGCAGTAACGATCAGGTACTGTGCGTTAATTACAATCTCATACAGTAATTATTTCTTAATCTTTAAAGGCGCGTGTTGTAATTACCAACCGGTGCTGCGCGTGTCATAATGCAATCCTGTCTTATTTATTGAATTAAAAAATTAGTTTGTTTTAATTAAATTATATATGAGAGCAAAAGCCAATCATGCTTGAAGTTGCAACTAAATATTCTACTGCTAAATTCTAATAACATGGGACAAGTTGCAGCAAGGATTTGCTGACTTTTTCTATTTTAGCAGATTCCGTATCTGAATATTATGTAATGTAATGTAATGTAAATAAATAAATATATTTTTTTTTGTTGTTGCAGAGATAGCTTGGAGGTTGTTCCAAGAAGAGAGCATGATCTTGAAAATCAAGAATTGGTTGATTCTGAGACCTTATATTCAGAATGTGACTCTAATGCTCTTAGAAGAGCTTCATGTTGCAGATTTTTGGCTCTAATGGTAAGTTTGTTTAGATGCTATTTGTTTAAAATAATGGAATGAGAAAATGTGTTTTTGAAGGTTCTTGAAATGGTCAACAAACAAGTAGGCATAGGAATTGTTTGTTTCCTTGGAAAATAAGTAATTGATTGTAGTGCTGACTCAGTTTGTTTGTTTGATTGAATTGGCAGCTTACAGTTATTTTACTGGTGAGACATCTATTTGAATTGCTTGATGGAGAAGAGTCCCAAGGTTATCCATTTACTCTTGTTACTGTAAGTATCTTATTTTATATAAATCTTCTTTAAATTTTCGGAGAATGTTCCATTTTAGTAGTTGAACTATGCATTTTGTTCCGAAGTGGTATAAAATTTGATTTTTGTTATGCAATTGTGACTAATTTCTGTTTGGTTTCATGCAATTTACATTTATTTTTGTTTGTTTTGGCAGTTGCTTATTTTAAGGGTTAGCGGAATTGTGATTCCAATGTACGTGTTGATTCGAACAATCTCAGCAATACAGAACAGCATACAGAAAAACATGAGGCATCAATATTATGTGAGTTCTTGAAATCATGAACACTGCACAGCAAATGAAAGCGTTTCATTCAATTTTAATAACCTGTTCATCTTTCCGGCAATATCAGGACTCCGATGAGAGCTCGATAAACTCAGACGAAGAAGAAAATGAGCAGCAGCAGCCGGGGCATAATGTTTAGTCTACAAAAACATGTATGTAATGTAATGTAATACAGGGCATTATCTGAGTGCCCATTTTGTTTCTAGAGAGGCATAGTTTGTACAAATGACGAACAGGAAAATATTTTTTCATCTTTCGGAGAAAATAAAAGTATATTCACGTAAAAACAAAAGACTATCTCCCCAATCGATGCAAGTGTTTGTTCGATAACATTAGTGTCTTCTTAAAGAAAGTGTCGCATAAACAAAACATTACGATTTTTCAATAGTGTTACCAAACAAGACCTAAAAGGTAAAATGAAGTGCCTAAAATAAGCAAAATTTTGGTCTCAGTTAGATGAGCAACCAAACTGACATACTCACTATCATAACAAGCCAGTTTGGTGAACTGCCAATTTTGAGCAGAAATGAGAAGAGACGACCTTTTCACAATAGAAGGATTTACAAAAGGAACATTACATAGTCCTTTTCCAATCAACATGTATCTTCCTATTTAACATATACTATATTACAAAATTTCAGTCAACTTGAAAAGGACTAGTTGTAACTGCTATATTTCACTTTGGCGACAAAATTGGCGAGGACTTGACAAAATACCCCGCTCTTGAATACGTATATCCAGCTTTCAGTTTTGCTGTTGTAGCATTAATCTAGCTGTCTGCTGAAGTCCAATAAGGTTGTCTTTGGAAGACTCGTGGCGGCTAAGGTTTGTTGCAGCATCAACCAGTTTCTTGACCAGAACTGTCATCTCATCGGCCTTATTTTGGATAGAGGAGTCTTCAATGGATTCATTTCTCCGTTTACCATACATAGCCTCGAACTCTCTAGACTTCGCAGCAGCCTTTTGGAGTACCGAGCTGGGAATTCCTGTTAAAATATGCCACAGTTAAAAACCAAAATCTATTTTCATGATGGGAATCTATTGAATTTGCAGGTGCATTTAGCTAACGCGCTAATGACTCGTCAAGATTTTGGTTCTTGTTTAAGTTCCAAATGGAGGTAGAAAAACCTAAAAAGAGCATTACCAGCAAGCCGTGCAACATTGACACCATAGCTTTTGGGGCATATACCACGTGTCAACTTGTAAAGAAACGTGACTTCTTCCACACCATCAACTCCATTTCCAACTTGGCATGCCATATGGCAGAGTGAGACCTGTAGGAAACATGATGTAAGAGACAAAATGGTTGGTAGTTGCACTTAAAAATTAAGTACAAAGGGAAGATATTTACTATTCCAAAAATACCATTTAAGATCTAATTGAAATCAGACATGTTTCTATAGAGAATGTCAGACCCTGTGTTACCGAAAACAATTTACCAACAGAAGAAACATACCTGTGGATCTTTCTCATAGTCTATAGCTAGTCGGTGATAGTGAGTAGAAAACATTCCTCTACAGCGCACTGTGTGCACAAAATGTTCAAGAACTGATTCCCTGTCAGTTGGAAAAATAGTCCAGAAAGGAAAAAATTAGATAAACAAAATGTTCAAGAACTGATTCCCTGTCAGTCGGAAAAATAGTCCAGAAAGGAAAAAATTAGATAAACCATATTGCAGCATTAGCGAGACAATAAATAATATATAGTATCATCCAACAGCAATGTTTATTCAAATATTCTATGTCTGGTACATACGCAATGGCTTGCCCATCTGAAGTTGCTGTACCACGTCCAAGTTCATCCAATGCCACTAGTGAGTTAGAAGTTGCTGAGGACTGCATATATCATCATAAATATTTTTAAAAAATCAAACTCACATCTAATATGCAATATGCATTTCATAGACTTTCTGCAAAATAATAGCAATATCACTAAGGGGAAATATGTCTTACAGCAGAAATAAATCCATAACCAAAAAAAAACAGCAGTTGGTTTTGAATAAGTTTGCGTGATGGAAGAACAAAATGGCATAACGATCAAAATTATGTTGTTAAAATCAAAACCGTTCCTGATGACTTGCTCAGAAGAAAAAGGAAATCTCACCAGCATTGATGCAGTTTCTGAAAGCTCTGTTAGAAAGGTACTTTGCCCTGCGATAATATGATCTTTGGCACCCATTCGAACAAAAATTCGGTCCACAGGTGAAAGTTCAAAGCTTTCAGCAGGGACATCTGCTCCTAGCTGAGGATAATCCAGAGATCAGTTACAGAGAACAAATAATAAACTTGGCAATTTATAGGGAGAAGATCCTTACTTGGGCTAAAATTACTGTCAAGCAAACTTGGCGAAGAAGAGTTGACTTGCCACCCATGTTAGGACCAGTGAGGAGGATAAAGCTAGCTTGGCCAGGACCACCAATTACAATGTCATTAGGGACAAAAGTGCCCTTGCCTAACGAATCACTTCTAAGAACAGGATGTCCCAAACTCTTTGCATAAAAGCATGGAACTTCATTTGGGCAGGATGAACCTTTAATAACTGGACGACATGTTGGTCCTTCATAATATTCGCTTGCAATCGATAATGTTATGAATACATCCAGTTCTGTAACACATGAATTTAGTTTCAACCAAAAGGTGGCATACTGGAATCTAAATGCACATTATAACAAGTAAATTTCTATTAGCAAAAACCTTTAAATTTGACAAATGGGGGTACTTTCAAAAGATATTCCAGAAACAGTAAGCACTGTATTATCAGGGATGTACCAATTGTGTGTCTTGAAGAGAGAGAGAGAGTGTGTGTATGTGTGTGCGCGCGTGTGCGTGTGTGTGTGAGAGAGAGAGAGAGCATCCAGTCACCAAGGTTTCATAGAGATTGAACATCAACTATATAAGCTGGAAGAGATTTTACACAGCCAGAATGTACGACCATGATTTCATTTGCATTAATCAGGCAAGATATGCATACCAGCAGTTGCAGAAACCAAATCTCTCCACTTGTTATGATGCTCGCAAAATTGCCCTATCAACCTCTGCAAAATGCTTCTCAACCTGGACTCTTTTTCAGATTCAGCTTGTGAAAGCTCTCGCAACAGCTTCTTAATGTTTGGTGTCCAGTACCTGAAGAAACCCTGCATGTGATGTGGGAAGCAAATATAAAACAACAATTTTAAGATGATTTTGATTAAGAAATTAGTCATGGTAAAAGATATGATCTTTATCACAATCACAGTAGTTGGTGTTTTTTTCTTTAAGAAATGATTTTAGAAGTTTTTAATAATGCATCAGACAGGATGAGAAGAGCAAAAATACCTATACAAACATAATAATCAACATATATACTGTAAAGGACCAATTCAACTAAAAGTTTAAACTAATAGTTGAAGAATCGATATGATATAATTTCATACTCTAACTTGCCCCCTCACGTGGAAGCCCATTATTGTTTTGCACGTGATCCACATACAGGACAGGACGTGAACCAGTGACCTTTAGGTCAATCAGGCTTTGATACCATGTAGAGATACAACTCAACTAAATGCTTAAGCTTATACTCGAAGCCCCAATATTTTATTAGTATTATACTCTTAACATATTCAAACAGAAAATCTTAATTTAGTGCTTTTAAGAAATGATGCAGACAAAAAAAGACGACTGAGTTTAAGAACATAGTGCTATATATACAAGGTACAAGGGAACTTTGCTCAATGATATGTATTTCAAGTTGGACATGGTATGCAAATCATCATGACAACATCCAAGTAACATGACTGCAATATGATAATGAATGACCAAAATGTTATCCAGATAAACATGAAGACAATGAAAATATATTGAATTGTTAATTATTTGGTCCAGGCATCAAACATTCATTCCAAGCATGCAAAGAATGTGGCAATGACTAAATCTACAACATGTACAGCACCCTGGCGCTTACCTTTTTGGACGAGCGTAACTCATAATCCCGAGGAATACTACCACGCATATTCTCTGGCAATTCTAATAAATAAGCTTCTTTTCCAACTGTCACATATGTGATCTATACCAGATCATCAAATTATACAATTGGTTATTTAAATAAGAAATAAACCAAGAATTAGACCACAAATTGTATGAAGACGCAACCAACTTTGGAAAAGTTCTTACTGATCTATCCCTAAGTAGTTTCCGCTGTTCCTCTAGGTGATTTTTCAAACTAGATTCAATTTCCTTGATTGTTTCACAAGCAGAGTCATACTCCAAATCAACTCCTTCATGAGGTATTATCCTTCCTGAATGATTTGCTTCCACCCAATCAAAGGCATCTTTAAAATGTTTTAGTATTGAATGAATGTTGGGAAGACCTTTTCCTGCATATAAAAAGGTAAGAGTTAAAAAATAAAACAAGACATTTGAAATAGAATAAGAACAAGAAATTCACTATAACAAAATCTTCAAAATAATTTAAGATCATGAAAGCTAACAATACCCGGTGTTAAGAGGTGCTTTAGTATTCTAGAGTTGACATTTTCCAAAATAACACCTAGAGAAGAACATGCTTGAGCCATTACTTCACAGCCACGTAGAGCTGATATGAACTCTTGGAGCTGTTTCTTTGCCGCATCTTCATATAAAACTACTTTATTTGCATTCCTTCCATTTGATTCACTGCATCGATCAATCAAATGGATACAAATCATCTCATAAATCGTTAATTAATGCCAATTTCAGTTACTATTTATATATATGTTGCCCTCTCTAACTCTACCTGCTTGCAAAAATCCGCGCCAGCAGTCGCTCCATGTCCTGAAGCCTGGACACTGCTTTTCGAAATTCAAGTGCAAAAGGAAGATTTTCTCCCTGCAAAGAAGATAAAATATATATTTTAAAAGTTCCTTGATTAATTTCCCCAACATGCCTTGCACTGAGAAGAAAAATTGCCCTTGAAATCCTTGTTAGTTAGACAGAGTGAAAAGAAGAATGAACATATCATGAGAAATTTACCCTTAGACCAGCAACAGCATCTTGACGTTCCTTAATTGATTCTACATGATATAATGGTCTTGCTAGCCATGTCCTGAGCAACCTCTTCCCAAATGCAGTCACACAGTGGTTCAATTGTGCATATAGAGTTCTTCATAGAGGAATAAATTACTTCAGTATAAGATCCCAACAACAATCAAAATTGACAAACTTAGAAGAATGCAAAAAGATTACCCTGAAGAGCCTCCATTTCTACTGTTTTCAAAAACTTCGAGGTTCTCAATTGCAGCAGCATCAAGAACCAGGTATGGTTTTTGGGCAACATCACTGAAACCAGAGCAAGGTAGCAACTCAAACTTTGCAAATAGAAGCAATGTCTCGTCCAAAAAAGCCTGTTTCAGATAATAAAGAGTGCCCCCAAGAGCTGAAAGTGCAAAGTTATTCTCCCCATCAGTCACTAGCTTCGACAAGACATCTGGTAGACAGTCTGACCCATCTTCACCCATATGAGAATTTCTGGGATGCTTATCACTATTATCTGAAGATCCAGAAACCAACTGGCCACCTATACGTTTGTAAGTAGTTTTGACCTCACTAATAGTTTTCTCGGAATCCCAGAATTCTAACATTGGAACCAGCTCATTCACTAAAGGACTTCTTGTATGTGTCATCAATACTTTCTCAGTTTCAGGACTTAGTGTATTTGCTGGTTTAATAATTTCTACCGGCCTTAGTTCAGACAGTAGACAACAAAGGGCACTGCATTCCGAATCATCCCTAAACTGGAAAAGTGAGATGTATAGTCAGAGTCGAGTCAAATAAAACACATCAGTACTATTGGAAACAAGAAGAAACCTTAAACACTTCATGTTTAAAATTGATTAAATTTCTACAGTAGTATGCATGGGAAGCAGTTTAAACAGCCCCCGAAACTCTTTCGGAAATGCTAGTGGGGTCATCTACTCTCATTGACCTTAAATAGAAAACTACTATCATTACCCCTTTGACACTTAATTTGTTCACATGCATAGTTTGTTTAATATCTAAGGAAAGAAATGGAGATGCCATGATCTTGTTTATTTTAGAGTCATACCTGTCCAAGAATAACCCGGCTGGTTGCAACATCAACCACACATACACCAAATATTCGCTCAGTCTTTTGGTTTTCCAAACTCTGACAGCTTTCAGTCAATGCCAACAGGAAAGAAGCATCAGGATTTGATGACAACATCTCTCCCTCAGTTAGTGTTCCTTTTGTTACCACAGCACACACTTCACGCTTCACAACCTATAGATATGGGGAAATATTTCAACCACTGAACACCAAGTTTGTCCTAAATTCCATTACAAGTTGAGATAAAAACCAAAGCAGGAAAAGCACGCAAAAAGGAATCAAACAATAAAAATATAGTGTACGGTAAATGAGATGTTGGCATTTTACATAATGAGATTATCAATTCTGCAGGAATCAACATCAAACATGAATTATCAACCAGGCTGATATTAAAATCTCACCCAAAGAATGACAGAGTACTTCTAAATCGTTGGTAAATGTCGTCAAGCAAAAATGTACACCCATTAGATGATTAAAAAATCCTAGACTTACTCTAAATTTTCAAAGGTCAACAGATAAATATGATAGTAGCCAATTCTGGAAAAAAATGTAAATTAATAGAAAAGAATATTGTTAGCTGATTATTTGTAATCACATATATCTAGACAAACCTTATCTTTAGACCCCTTCTCTCTGCGACGAACCTCCA
>JAYMTF010006296.1:0-10427 GCA_036897485.1 Pelargonium nanum
CCGCCGGCGGGCCCATTCCGAGGTCAACTTCCGAATCCCGGACGACCTCGATCTGGTTTCGGATCCATTCGATGGGCCTTCCGGGAGCTTCGAGGAGTTGGGATCGGAGGATGATATCTTCTGCACGTACATGGACATGGAGAAATTCGGATCCAAGCTCGAGGACCAGAAAACCGACAATGAGAGTGGCGATGGAGGAGAGAGAAACATCAGGACGAGGCATAGGCATAGCAATTCAGTGGATAGCTCCTCGATGATGGAGAGTATAGAGGCCAAGAAGGCTATGGCTCCCGATAAGCTTGCTGAATTGTGGACTGTCGACCCCAAGCGCGCCAAGAGGTTTTTGTCCTTTTTTTCTTCGGCTACATTTACTTTTGTTCTTGATTTTCATGTTATGCTTTTTATGGAAGTTATGTTTGTATCAAAACCATTTAGCTTCATTTGGAAATTTACATGTAAAGACTTAATTTCTGCAGTAAAAATGTTTTGTTTCGATGTTTCCAATCCCTTTAATTGCTAAGAATTTAATTCTTCTAACTTCAAATATGAGAAACTTGATTCAACTGCAGTTGAATTTAGTTTTTACTAATACGTGTATAACTCTGTCCAAATTGCTTCCAAATGCAGCTGAGTTGATTTATGGTGATGAAATTTATGTATTGGGATTTCATTCTAGTCTAGTTTGAGTTCGGATAAATAATGAGAATGGTAATTGATTTTTTAAATTTATTTTATTATGATCAACCATTTTCTTATAATTACACTTAGTTGCATGAAGCTCCATAGGTTATCTATTGCAATTTTGGTGTCCTTTCTATTTGGTAAAAGAGTCCCCGAGTTCATACCATTACAAAGGTTTGACGAATAAGTATATTCTGTGCATATAGCTCTTCGATTACATTATTGCATACCTTTATGTTGGTAGCATAGAATGTGGGCTTTTTATATATCACAAATTACGTTTGTTATTGTTTGATAGGTATTAGGGAGATGTAGCATAGTTAGGGGCGGCTTCTATGGTGAAATGATGTGTGTTTGTATTTTTATTACTAGCTTATTTAAGAAAACATAGTTGATGCTTGAATCTGTGATTATTTTTAACTGCAAGGAAATTGTGGTTGCTGGTCATGCACCTATGTTCTAATTCTAATATCAACATCTTAAAACTATCTCTTACACTTGCATTCTGAATATGGGCATGTCCACAGATGCTTATTGTTATGATTGTTCCCAATTGCTTGAGTAAACAAACCGAGAGTATGCATTGTATTATTGTTTAGTGCGACTGCACAATTTGCTGTTTTAGAATTTGTTGCCATCTATTTTTGTTTCATAGGTTGTGTTTGTGGTAATTTATGTTTGACAGGGTTTCTATTCATAAACAACTATAGTATATCCCATGGATGTTTATATATTTTTCTCTGCCTTTCTTACCAAATTGTTCACCATTATTGGTTGAAAGGGTAGCCTATTGGATTTTGGGAGCTTAAAAGTTGATAGATTTTGATTTCAAGTCCCTGAGATTTGCTTTGAACTTCCTAAAAACTCTTCTGAATTACATATTATTTTCAGGATTTTGGCAAATCGGCAGTCTGCTGCTCGGTCTAAAGAGAGGAAAGCTCGTTACATATCAGAACTTGAAAGAAAAGTCCAGACTCTTCAAACAGAAGCTACTACACTTTCTGCACAGCTCACTCTATTCCAGGTTCTTACAGAAATACTCATACGATGACTTCTGGGTACTCTAGTTGTTGCTTTGGGCAGATGTTTCCATAACATTCATAGCAATCAAACCTTGTTTGATGATTTTGTATATCCTTACTCGTTCCTGTGCATACAGCAATCACATCTTATATCTTGCGGAAATAATTGAAAAGAAAAAAGGACTAAAACAAAGTTAAAGTAGAAGTTTGGCTGTTCAATAGAATCAAAAGCCTCAATGACAAATCTATTACATCCTTTCAGTTTGGTGTTCTTGCGATGACCTATATTTCTTAAGGATACTATTACAATGGAAGCTTCTGATTTCAAAATTACCATGTTTCTAACATGTATCTTTTGTTATAAATCAGTTCCAAATCTTGTGTTGGCTCAAGCCTGACCTATTTCTGGTGCTTGTTTCAGAGGGATACAACTGGCCTGAGCTCTGAAAACACAGAGCTGAAGCTTCGCTTACAAGCTATGGAACAACAAGCTCAATTACGCGATGGTACAGTTCATGCAAACTTGGTTTTGATCCTAGTGCCATAGTTTCTTTCTCATGCACCTTTGGAAGACTTTCCCATAGTCTAAGTTTGTAACTCTAATAGCCAAAGAAGTTTTGACCTACCAATATAATAACTGAGTCCACTAACTGGTGTTTATTAACCGGCAAATGGGAGTCTTACTACAACTTATTAGCTAGGTGCTTGGAGAAGCCAATTTCTCGGGTGGTCTCAAAACTATAAAATAAATATGCAAGATAGGCCCATGTGATTGCAGAAATTTTGGTAAATTCTTATATATGTATGTATAATGATGGGTCCATCTCTTTGCAGAATTTGATGCATCTGATATTTGATTTTCGTTGTGTTGTTCTGCATCTTATATACCATGGGAACTAAATCGGAAATGCTCTTGTATAACTCTTTTGACAAAATACAGCGCTGAATGAAGCTTTGAAGAAAGAAGTGGAGAGACTCAAGGTTGCCACCGGAGAAATATTGACACCAACAGATACCTACAACTTGGGTATGCATCACATGCCATATTCACAGTCGTCCTTTGTTTCACAGCAGCGGCAACCTGGGCCAAGTGATCCCCAGAACATACACATGTCACAGTTTAATCCATTCCAGTCTAGCATGTCAACTCCCCATCATCAGTCTATGCTTGCCGCTTCCCACTCACAGAGTTACTCTGAGATGATGCAGCAGGATCCTCTTGGCCGACTACAGGGGCTTGATATTAGCAGCAACAGAGGGTCACATCTTGTGAAACCCGAAGGCCCCTCGATCTCGGCCAGTGAAAGCAGCACTACATTTTGACGCAAGTAGACCCATGCTCCACCTGTTTGTTAGGTTGTTCATAGACTGACCTTATTGATAACCAAAGGGTGCTATTTACTGGAATTTGATTATTTCATTTGATTGGGTTTTAGTTGTGAAGTAGTTCTAAATTAACAGGCCTTTTGATGTTGGTGAATCCTTGATTCTGAAGTCATCTCTTAGGGGCAATGGTGTGGAAAGGGAGGTAGTTCCTTGGTGTATTTTTGTCCATTTGTTATTGTTTAAACTTTTGTTACTGTTGGGGGAAAATATTGGTTTGATTTGTTTCAAGGAGTGAATAAAAATTTCTGTATCTATGTGACATTTGCATGAAATCAAGTTAACTATGGAAGAAAGGAGGTGTTTCAGTTTTATCCCAAAGTTGCATATCCTTTAATGGGATGCAGAAATGTCCAACTTAGTATTTGAATCCAAAACGTGCCGATTTAGTCATTGAACTATAAATTGAGTCAATTTAGTCTAAAGGTTATCCAATTGTGTCAAATTAGTTCAAATGTTTTCATATGTCAAATTAGGACATTCCGTCAAATCCATGGACGGAATCAGTTAGTTCCTGCTTACGTGTAATATTTTATTGACGAATTTCGTTCATGGATTTTACAAGGTTTCTAAAAATATTTGGACTAAACTGACACGATTGGATAACCTTTGGACTAAATTGACCCGATTGATAGTTCAAGACTATATCAGCATGTTTTGAATAACTCAAGGATTAAATGGGACCTTTCTCATAACGAGATTGAGGCAGAGGTTTTGAGAGGGTGTGTGCCATGTGCATGTGCCACTGTCTACACCTTCTATGCATACAAACTTGACATTTGAAAGTGACCACAACAGCCTCCTCACCCACTTAATTCCTTGAGACCATTTGGATATAATCCAATTGCCTTTTTTCTTTTGTGGATCTCCTTGTATGTCTCTTACAGAAGATGCTTTGAGGCCCACATGTATGACTATGAGGGGGATGCATCAAATTGCTTATGCTTATTTGCTTAACTTAATTAATAAGGGTAATTACGCAAAACTTCCTCATGGTATATTGCTCAAAAACACATGACTACTAATTTAATTTTTCATTGAACTCAATTACCCTATAGTTTGTTATTCAATTTTCGTTAGTTAATTTTAACGAAAAATTATTTTGTCTCATCATGTGGGAAAAATGTACACCTAATTATAATCAATCATATATTAAATGTTAACAAATGTGAACATTTCTCTCATGTGGTGAGAAAATTTATATTTCCGTTAATTTTAACTTACGAAAACTAGTCCCCTAGGGGATAAAGCAATGGTCAAGACGCACATCTCCACGTGGGAGGTCGTTGGTTCAACTCTCATTGTGTTGGGTGGGGTGGAGTTTTGGGTTAAAAGGGAATTTACCTACTGTTGTGTAGCTCAACTGATAAAAAAACTTACGAAAACTGAAAGATAAACTATAGGATAGTTTTTTTTAACTAACTATAGGATAGTTTTTTTTTTTTTTAGGAAAAAAGAAAAACTATCTTAAGTACACTGAAATTTTAATTTGATAACCATGTGTTTATATGTACAATACCACAAGATTTTTTTACGTAATTACCCTTATTAATATTTTATGTCTTGTTTGTTATCTTGGAAGTTGAACTAATGTGAAACAATCCATTTTAATTATCAAACCATATGTATGATAGCTTAAGTGAAAACTTGAGGTAAGAGTTTTGATTCTACTAAAAAAAAATCAAAAGTTTTTTTTTAAACATGACACATGGCGCTTGAGCGCTACGATACCGAGCGTTGCAATGAAAATACCCGCTCCAAGAGCACGCTCCTAAGACAATAGAGTCGAGGCGTCCGACCTCACCCGTAACCATTGCGCGCTCACAAAGCCATGGGACGCACCCGATCGAGGTCATATGGCACGCTTAGGGTTGCTCAACACACCTAGGGTCGCTCAACACGCCTAAGGTCGATCTGCAACACTCAAAGCCATTGCGCGCTCCCAAAGCTATGGGACACGCTCGGGTTCGCTCAACACGCCCGGCGTGCCCGAAGCCATTGCGCGCCCCCCGAAAAGAATTACAACATTAGTGAACACATGAGGTTCAATTCATCACGCCGGGCTCCCGTGAGAGTCCTTCAACGCTCGAAACATCAAAACATACTTCAACCAAAGTTCTCGAAGCCTAAGAAAGCAACCCCGCACTGTAGAGGCTTCTAAGGACTTCGGTGAACACCTCGACACTCGAGAGTCGTACGGGGATCACTCAGCACGCACAAGTAACGCGCCCGCCGGGGAACAAAAAGCCTTAGCCACTTGGTGAAGTTCACCAAAACACTTATGTGCTCCATGCATAAGATCGAGCTCCTCCATGCCTTTGTCCTCCAAGCTTCAACTCCAAAACATGTCAGCTTCACTTTAGTTATTTAGAATGGACGCGAGGAAGGTGATGAGTTCGAGTACGGGTCCAATCACGACTCCGCGCACGGGTCTGAGGACGGGTTTGAGTATGTACATCGATCCAAGCACGGGTCTGTGCATAGGTTTGAACACGGGTTCGAGTACGAGTACGAGGACATACACGAGGACAACAACACCCATACCTCACTCTCTTCCACCATGAAACACGCTAAACATCTTGCGAAACCTACAATACGTTCTTGGGGGCCTTAGGACGCTACCCCGCGCGGTAGAAGTTCCTAAACGCACCAACGAACACCCCGGCACGCATGAGCCATATGGGGCTCCTCAAATAAGCCCGGTGCCCATGAGCAACGTGCATGGGGGACAAAAGCCTAAGCCTCAAGTGGGCTTCAAAGTGGACCACATTCCATCAACCGGCCAATCACACGTCGACAATTGATGACAAATTGGTAAATATATAAATACCACTCTTTTAGTAATAGAGTGATTTTCATTCTCTCAAATTCACTCTCTTTAGAAAAGCTCTCTAGGGCTTTTGTGCATCCCGACCAAGATCTCATTCTCACGCCTAAGGCGACATCCCTAGAACACCCTAGGTACCTTGATTTTTGGTGTATTTCTTCGCACAGGTCACAAGTTTAAAGCAATTACACCGCCCAAAGTACGTTGACATTCGACCCCGACACGGGACGGGAGAAATTGAGATCTAAAAATCAAACACTTAGAAAAATTTCTTAACACCTGGACAAGAAAACAAACAACATTCTAATATGCCGCGCGTTGACAAACAAAACAAGCGCATTAGGTACCATTCCTTTTGAAAATTTCTTTTTCATTCCTCTATTTATTGACTTCGCCATTTGTAGATGAAGCCACAAATTTTGACCCTTTAATTGTGTTTCACAACATACACGTCTGCGAGGGTAGTGTTTTATGGGGTGAAGTGTTAAAATGCATTTAAAAAAACTTGTATAATATATACTTTCTTTTTTTGAAAGAAGTATAATATATACTTTCTTAATTTCCAACTTTGGGATTTTGTTTTATCAGGATAAATAAAAATACTAAATATGGCTGATTTGCTTTGGATTAAAACAAAATAAATAAATATAATGTTTGCTTCTTAACATTGTAATAAGGAGCATATAGATACATATAATCCTATCTGCAGGGCAAGAAAAGGCAAGGGTCAGCGTCAAAGTGGTTAATATGTAATGTAGCAAGGCAACCATATGATTAAAATTCATCTGAAAATGATGCACAAATAAAGGGACCTTGCATGTGCTCAATACTCCTAACGTGGTAGGTCCTAATCAAATCGACCCATTATTACTATTTGACCGCTCATTCACGTTTCTACGAGTGTTTTTAGTTCGTGCTTGTTTGAGTCTTCTACCTCGCTTCTGCAGGTACAATTGTAGAATTTAGAAATTCTATTATTATAAGAGAAAGTTTTGGTAATAAAAGTAAGTTGAAAGTCAAATTAAAATTTTATGTTTGAAACAAATGCCAAGAAAAGTGAGTCGGAAAATAAAATTTTCAAATTTGTAACTTTCTCATATAAATGAGAATCTATATTCTCATGGGGATGTGAAATTTTAAAATCTCATGTATTTTCTCAAGTTGTGGGAAGTCACACGACTCTTATACACTTCATTTTTATGTTATGTGTCCATAGTTTTCTTAAGGGTTAAATGGTCTGAGACCCATTGAACTTGTTTTCGTTTTAAAGTTGATTTTTATTTAAGATTTTTGCTTGTTTAAACGCTGAACAACAATTTTTTTTTTTTTGTCTTTTTTAAAATTTAATCTCCGCCACCTGTTGTAGCAGGTTGATAACTTGCAAGTCACCATTTCGTACTACATCATCTTGCACAATCAGATTTTGATGCAACGTGCCCTCCCAACCAAAAAATTAAAGAAGTTATTTATTATTATTTTTTTGATAAAAAATGGAAGAAGTTAAATGAGTGTATGTGCAATGAATTTTGGGGAAAACTAGAACAAGTTAAAAGATATTTTTTTGGTAGAATCTTGTGCAATGAATATTGGGAAAGCTTGAACAAGTTAAATGATTGTTGGATATAATCTTGTGTTGTGAGTTTTAATGAAAAACTATTAGAAAGACCAAGGAAGTGAGGAGTGTGGGTGGCTTGATCTGGCGAACTTGGTCGAGGAGGACAGAGAGTACGTTGGGGATGTCGCGGAGCTCTGCGGCCTAAGCGGAAGTGGTTCGGGTGGCAAAGCCATGAGAAATAGAGAATGATAAAGAACATGAAGAAGGATGAGAGAACAGAGAGTGAATTGGAATTCCCATGAATTATTATTTGATTCTATTTGTTTTTTGAGAAACTGGAGGTAAAAGAGTAACAAAAGTTTAAAAATAATTCTAACCTTTTGTACTTAATTCGTCAACATCTTAGGATAAAAAACTTTAAAATTGAATATATAAACTAAACTAGCTCTCAGAATCATTTGATAATTTATGATTTCAATTTTATACCTTATAAATTATTCTAGAGTGTTGACAATTTAAGTCCAAAGGATTAGAATTATATTTTTTTTAGAAAGTAACAATAATAATCATTTTGAGGTCATGAATAAGGATTTGTTAAAAAGAGTTTAGAAATAAAATACTGTTATCATATTTTAAAAAAGATTTTGAAGAGATAATTAGTAGTACATAAAGAGAGAAGATTTAGATGGATGCGTGAGAATAGAATAGAGTAGGCATGTGCAAGCGGGGACCCTGAGACATTTGCATGTGCACTTGTTATCACACCACAAAATATATACATGTATCTTTGCCCCCACCTCTTAACGTTAACGTTAACGTTAACGTTTGCTAACTTGTCTCTTTCCGTATCCACTACACCTTCATCACCCTCTAGTCTCTACTACCAACCCTATATAAACTCCCTTCATTTATCACCAACCAACACACATAAGAATCAAGCTTCTCTCTCTTTCTCTACACTACATCGTAAATCAAAATGGCTATTACTACTCCAGCACTTTCTCTCCTTCTTTTTGTTCTCAATTTGTGCCTCTTCCAAGCTTTTGGAGATGAAGGATGGCAAGGTGGCCATGCCACCTTCTATGGCGGTGGTGATGCATCTGGCACTATGGGTGAGTTCCACAATTAATTACATACAATCATATACTATATTTTTAAGGATTTCGTCCAAAATGATATATAATTTGTCAACAGTGAATCAAAACGGTCCCTTATCTCAAATTGAACTGAAGTAATACATTTCCGTTAGTCAATAGTTAATCGTTAAATCACACCAGCACACTTAACGGTCAACTAATAATTAACTGAAGAGTACAGGGAACTGTCTGGTTTATTGCTAATAGAACATGAACCAATTCAGGATTGATCGACCTAACTGAAGTAAAATTTGGGTATGGGATGCAGGAGGTGCTTGTGGGTATGGGAATTTGTACAGCCAAGGGTACGGGACCAACACTGCAGCGCTAAGCACGACTTTGTTCAACAATGGGCTGAGCTGCGGATCTTGCTACGAGATGAAATGCAACAGCGACCCAAGGTGGTGCGTGGGCGGCTCCATCGTGGTCACCGCCACCAACTTCTGCCCTCCTAACCCGGGTCTCTCCAACGACAACGGAGGATGGTGCAACCCTCCTCTCCAACACTTCGACCTGGCCGAGCCCGCCTTCCTGCAAATTGCTCAGTACCGAGCTGGCATAGTCCCCGTTGCCTTCAGAAGGGTGCCCTGCGTGAAGAAAGGAGGAATAAGGTTCACCATCAACGGCCACTCCTATTTCAACTTGGTGCTCATCACCAACGTGGGCGGTGCCGGGGACGTGCACGCCATGTCCGTGAAGGGCTCCAAGAGTGGGTGGCAAAGCATGTCGCGTAATTGGGGCCAGAACTGGCAGAGCAACGGCTACCTCAACGGCCAGAGCTTGTCGTTTCAACTCACTACTAGCGACGGAAGGACCCTCACAACCAATGACGTGGTCCCATCCAATTGGCAATTTGGACAAACATTTGAGGGTGCTCAATATTAACACATTATAACTGTTATTGTAATTGTCTGTATTTGTAACACATATTGAACAAAAAGAAAACACTACGGGGATAGCTACAAAACAGAGGCGATCGATGCCGCTATTGCTGAGGTGGTCGATGGGCACCCGCTACGCAAGCTAGATAGGCCATTTTATATTTGTCATTTACATATATAGAGAGAGATCCTTATTCATGTTACAATGATAAGTCAATGTTATATACTTAAGTTATTTAAACAATGATACGTACTGTGTTTTGTTCCCTAGTATTTGCTAAGATATAGTGTTCTTTTTGGTTCTATTACGTTGTACTCATATTTATAGGTAATCGCAGTGTAGTATTATATTATATGCATCCAAACCCACTTGCGCGCATTTAGAGCACTCACAACAACAATAATAGCAATATTGGGTTTTGGTTTTAATTCATTGTCGTTATTGCCATTTTTTTTCTTTTTTCATCTAAAATAAAGCAAGCAACTTGGTAAAAAATTAGTGTTAATTTGACTATAATTTTCAGAAATTATTGCTACACTACAACAAATAAGGGAATAGACCGCGGTTGAAAACTGCAGAGTTAAGGCCCAAAACCGCGGCCCAATGAATTAACCACTGTTGGGCCAACTGCGGTATCAGAAGGCGCGGTTAAAGGTTTATACTACGATTTTGGGGTTATGAAGCCTATCTGCCTGCGGTTTTGGACTGCAGAGGTGAACTTTGTCTACTGTTCAAAACCGCGGTCTAAAGTCTTGTATAAAATTGAATTTCAGTTTTAGGTTTTTAATTCAAATTTTTGAATATTTATTGATTAAATCAAGAAACCATGAATTCAATACAACCACATGTCATATCTAGCCAAATAATCACCGTAAAGCCAAAAATATATAATGATACGTTTTTAAATATATATAATGATCATTAAATGTATCTAAACCGTC
>JAYMTF010006297.1:0-10427 GCA_036897485.1 Pelargonium nanum
AGTTCTCTCTTCCCATTAAAATTCCTCTTATCATTTCTCCATCGGTGTTGGATAGACAAGAATTTACGATGGCCAAGATAAACTATTTTCTTACTGTGCGTCAAATATTGTGAACAAGTTTCGTACTGACAGTAAGGACATGCTAAACTTTCTTTAGTGCTATATCCCGATAACATTGCATACGCTAGAAAATCATTGACGGTCCACCGTAAAGCTGCATGCATTAAGAATGTCTCTTTCGTTGCAGCATCCACTGTGTACACCCCTTCAACCCATACCTGCTTCAGTTCATCAACAAGAGGCTCCAAGTAAACATCAATACTTTTTTCTAGGAGAAGTGTCACCGAGTATCAACAAAGATAGCATTATATATGCTGGTTTCATGCACATCCATGGAGGTAAATTGTATGAAACTAACACAACTGGCCACATGCTGTATTTAATGCTCATGGTTATATATGGATTAAAACCATCACTCGATAATGCAAGCATGACATTTCTTGGATCAGCTTCAAATCGATGATATAATGAGTTAAAATGCTTCCAAGCCGCACCATCTGCTGGATGTCATAACTTTCCATCATTTGTATGACCATCTTGATGTCATCTCATATCATTAGAAGTTTTAGAGCACATGTACAATCTTTTCAGTCTCGGTATTAATGGAAAGTGATGCAAAAATTTATTTGGAACTTTGCAACCATTCAATAATTCTACCGAACGAGGTTCATTTGATTCCGCATCTTTCTCTCCCTCCTTCTTTTTATCAACAGTCACCCATCTACATTCTCCACATATATGATAAAAATCTGCATTAGCATATTCCTTCCAAAATAGCATGCAATGATTTTCGCACGCATCAATCTTTCTATACTCAAGCCCTAAAAGTTTAATGACGCCTCTAGTTTCCTCATAAGTCTTTGGGATCTTAGCATCCTTTGGAAATGCCTTAATCAAAAACTTCAACAATTGACTAAATGACTCATTACTCCACCCATTCGTGCACTTAAGAGTAAAAAGCCTAATGATGAAAGAAAGTTTAGTCATTGGCTAACACCCATCATACAATGGTTGTTGTTCGTCTTTCATCATTCTTTTTATCTTACTAGTATCTTTATCAACACTATTACCATATTTTTCTTCACTGACATCAAAGTCTTCCATTCCCATCTTCTTCAAGACTATGAATATGAGGGAAGGTATCTCGAAACAATGCCTCCATGTCATCATGTATTGTAGGCTGTTATACATTTGTTTCATTGTTGTTCATTGGTATATCTTGCTCCACATGAAAAACTCATTTTGTATAAGATGGGTTAAAGCCTATCAAAATCAAGTGTTCCTCCACACTTTGCCGATTCAACAATTGTTACAGTTCTTGCAAGGGCACAATATTTCCTCCTGTCCTTCAGCATTTTTAAATGCAAAATTCAAGAAAAATTTAACGTCATCTAGATATTGTCTGCTACCTCTCAAGCTTTGAATCCAATCCTTATCCCTTAATGTGTCAATCTAATTATTTAAAAAAATAAAATTTGACGTAAAATAATGGCATTTATTTATTTTTTGATAGAAAACGATAGAAGCATTCCATTAACTTAAATAAGAAGTCCATAGCTTAGTACAACCAGATTTTCCTAACTTTGCTAGCAAATGAGCATCAACAACTATCTGCCTATTAGTCCACTTACACAACAAACTACCAACTTTAGACAAAAGACAAAAAACATCCTTGCTGCAACTCCAGAGCTCCTGTTCTTCAAATGAGTACTTTGATAAGTTCCTCGACTGGAGGAGAGGTACTAGGCTTCTTGGCTTTGGCATTTCGGTCCTTCACCTGCTCTAGATCAGATTCCGACCAAGCTCTGTGTTTCCTTTTCTTGTTCAGATTGACTTCAGAAAAGAGGCTCCTTTCCTCTTCAGCTTCAAGAGAAGGTTTAGAAATAGAAAGAGAAGGCGGAGCAGATTCCGTACGACCCTCCGATCTTCCATCCAGGCTCCACTGCACTTCAGAGCTCAGGTACCTTTCCAGCTCCCTTTGTTGACGCCTGGGAGACCCAACCATGCGATTACGAGAAGATGAGGTGTGACGTCTCGGCCTAGGACCAGCCTTGGTCTTCTTAAAAATAGTCGTAGAGAAGACACTAAGAGGAAGACCAGAAGGTCCCAGCGGGATGAATGGCCTGGGGTTAGGGAGGCAGGGGAGAACACTATCTGGAGAGGCTTCCTGACGGATAGCCGGCTCCAACTGCAGAGATAACTGAGCATTGTCTTGGGGAACCTGGGGTGCAGCAGCTGAAGATACTTCTCCAAATGGAGTGTGCACAACAAAACCCAGATTAAAAGAGGAGTGTGAGTCTGAAACCAGAAAACCATGTGGAAGAAGGACATCATTAGGGCTTGCCACAAGATTAAGATCAATAGGACGAGGGGCTAGGCTGGAGGAAATAGGCCCCACAGCTGGCCCAATAGAGAAAAGGCCCGAGCTGTCTTTCAAAAGCAGAGAATGGTTGGGCTAAGAGTTAAGATCCAGAAGGGGCCCACAAGGTTCCCAGGGGCCCAGGTTGTCAAAATCCATTTGGATAAGATCATTATCCCCAAAAATCTCCTGGGATGATGCATGCACGCCATCTGTCCCCTCGGCCAGATCAGGGGAGACTGCCACGTGCTGAAGGTCCAGGGCGACAGGAACTGCATTGGCGACATATGTGCCAATGCCAGGGAGGACCCCATCATGACGGATTTCTGGCTGGATTTGGTCATGATCCGCCGGGAAGTTCAGAGAAAACGGAGGAGCACCCTCTGCTGGGTTAGCTGCTGGAGCTTGCAGCAACCCAGAAACCAGAGGGTCCAAACCCAGACCCAAAGCCGGCGGATCAGCCGGCTAATTAACTGAGCGAGAGCGAGAGGAACCTTGAGAATCAGACTGGGGTAGCGGAGCAAAGACTTGGTCAGGAGCAAAGAAGTGAGCCAGAGGCATCTGACCTTGAACCGAGGAAAGAAAGGGCTGAAGAGGCTCCTTCGACAAGATAGTGGAGTCCTCAAACTCCATAAGATCAGCCGGGAAGTGAGCAAGACTTCCTGAAGGAGGATGCTGGATTCTGGAACTCCTGAAAATCCTTGAATTTTTGAAGGCCCTGAGTTCCTTAGAATAGAGCTTGAGAGAGGCATAAAAAATAATGTTGCTGCCTACAGGGTTGTCATTAACCAGTTTGAGCTTCTCCCTGATTCTCGTTTCAGCCAAGAGGGGCGGAGTAGAGCATTGCCGCCACGAGTGGCCCACTAAACCACACAAATAACAGAATTTGAAGACACGTTCATAACGGAAGCTTAACCAAAGATTCTCTCCTGCACTCGTTTTGAAAAAACAACCTGCAACCATAGGTTCAGAAAGATTCAACCATACTTTAACTCTTAAATACAACCACCTGCCAGAGCGAGATTGAGTGCGGTCCACTTCAGCAATGGGACCCAGTCTGTTCCCAATATTTTCAGCAAGATCCTCATTAGAATAAACAAAAGGAAGCCCGTGAATCTGGACCCACAAGGGAGAAATAGGTGGACCCAGATTTTGAGGATCGCTGAACAAGTTGAGCATATTCACAACAAGGAGAGCTCCAGAAACACTCCAAGGACCTTTTTCCAGCACTAGCCTCGCATCTCGGGAGCTGGAGAACAACAAAATGAAAGACCTGTCAGGGATGCTTTGAACCTCGAAGTCGCTTTCAAGGTTCCAAAGTTGATGAAGCAGAGCATTCAAATGCATGTGATTGAACACCCTTTTATCCACCATAACAGCTAAAAGGCTGTGCTGGAGCTTAGCAGCATTGAGAGAGACCGATTCCTGGGACAGAGACACTTCCCATCCTTTACGGATAGGAAACATAGATTCCATCTTAGCACCGAAGAGGGAGGAACAAAGATCAGATAAGGAAAACAGACAGAGAAAGCTAGCAAGGAACAAGCAAAGGTAAGAAGGGGAGAGACAATAAGGTCTTGGAGCAGGAAAGAGACTAGGGAGATAGATCCAAGAGGATAGACACCAATGTCTAGCAAAACATTAGTATCAGATCCACATGCAAACCCTAAGTGAAGATGAAACGAAAAGTCTGTATCAGCGAAAAGTGAATCACAAGAAAAGGATCAATGCAATGATTACTAGAAGATTTGGCAAAAGAAACACTCCTGCTGCATGCAAGAAAATGAAGCGAAACCCTTGCATGCAAGTACAGTCAGCAAAGAATGATGGCTCTACCACCTATGCTCTCCACTAGAGAGAGAAAGTCGAGTGCCACCTTGGTTGTTGATATAGGCCAACAATAGCAAAATAATGGCATTTATAATATAGCAAAATTATATTGACATAACAATAAAATTAATATATTAATGTAAAATACACTTAGGCTTAGTCTAATCATTTACACTATTTTTTATTATTTCCATTTTAAAACCCTCTTATCATTTTTTCATAATGAATTTATAATTGTCATACATTTTCAGTTTTTTTCTGTTTAGTTTACTTACCCAAGCCAATGCCAATAAAGAATATGATGGGTACAGCAAATTAAAAAACAAGTTTTCTACCATCAAACAAATAAGAATCTCATATGCAACTAATCCCTTTCCCCCATTTTGCATTGAATCTATACTCTCATATGAGACATTAATAACCTCAATCCATTATTCACTGCAATGCTCTTCGTTTTTCCTAACCTGCATTTAAAATCCCAAGGCACCCTAGTTTAAAGGCTATTCCCTATTAAGAATGAGTACACTAGTTACTTTTACTTAGTTCTAAGTATCTTTTGAGCTTGTAATAAGTCAATGGAATCATAAAAACTTAATCAATATCAAAATGCTTTATGATCTCTCAATTTATCATAATTCTTATAATAATTTTACTAAGTTAAATGTATCAAACTATCTCGTTAAAATAATATATAGAGACACACACTTGCAGATAAGTTAATAAGTCAAGAACTTTTTACCTGACTATGTGTGAAAGAACTTCTTTGGATATATAAAAAAAAACCGATGTGGTTTCTACTCAGCTGCAAACCTGTGTGCCTCCTGTAATTCGTTAAGAATTTAATTAAGTAAAAATTAGTCAAGTTATTACTGCATTTCGTTTTTTTTTTTTGATCGGCAATAGGTACTTATATATATTCAAGTAATGGTTACAAGAATAAAAGTACAAGAAAACAAGAGTTACAGTAAAGGGAAAACAAGAGTAGGGTCTGATTTCCAAAGCTCATACGAGAAAAGGCCATTTAAGTGAGAAGTGTGGGCAAGAATGATGGCAAAAGCAAGGCGGCGGATCTGCTCGAAGGCTGAGGAAGCACTGGGAAGATTCATTCTGAAAACTGCTTCATTTCTGTAGATCCAAATGCTCCACAAGGTCATAAAAGCGATCAATATCCAGATATTAACTCCTGATTTTGGGCAGCGAAGAGCTGAAGCCCACTGCGCAAGGAATGAGTCCAGGTTTTGTGGGAAAACTGTGTGAACTGACCACCATCGAAGAATCATATACCATAAATCCCTACTCCATGAACAATCAAGAAGGAGATGCTGACTGGTTTCTAAATATTTCTTGCAAAGCGAGCAAAAGCACTGATTTATAGAGAGGGGGATGCCACGACTCTCTAAAAACATGGCAGTAGGGATGCTATTATGGGGAGCAAGCCATGCGAATGTCTGCATTTTCGGGGGTATCATGGGACGCCAAAGGAGCTTGGAGCAGGTTAGCCGAACTTGGGGTTCATTTGACAGCACCGAGAACACCTTTTTGACGGAGAATTTTCCTTTGGAGACATGAGTCCAAAGTGGAGTGTCTTTCTTTGAGGGTGATAAATGCATATTTGACAAAAGAGAAAGCAGCTGTTCATGATTTTCTTGCTCCCAGGTGCGAAGAGAACGGCGATAGCGAAGGCACCATTCCCCGGAGATGTGAAATGAAGCAATGGATCCGTCCTTTGCTTCTGAGAGGAGGAAGGGACGAGGAAACGATTGGGCGAGAGGTTGGTCCTGCAACCAGGTGTCCAGCCAGAATTTAACTGAAATCCCACAGCCTACAGCCCATTTGATTCCACAGGAGCCGAAAAGTCCACCGAAACCAGATTCTCTGTTTAAGTTTAGGATTTGCATGACGAGGGGAGATGCACGGGCGTTACCATGAGTTTCAAGATTCCATTCAGAGATATCCCACTTATATTTCTGGCAAATAATTTTTTTCCATAAGGATGAAGGCTCACAGGCAAATCTCCACCACCACTTTGCAAGGAAACTGAGATTTGCTGTGCGTAGTGATCTGATGCCTAGGCCCCCATTTAATTTAGCAGAGCAGACAACACTCCATCTTAGCTTGCTGATGCCTTTCGAAGATTTTCCTCCAGCCCAAAGGAAGCGCCTTTCAATGGCTTCCAACTCTTTAATGACGGAATTCGGGGCTTTGAACACCGACAGATAGTACAGCGGGAGTGAGGAGAGAACTGAACGGATCAGGGTAACCCGACCTGCCATCGATATATACTTCGCTTGCCATATAGAAAGCTTGCTTTTGAAGTTAGCAATAATAGGGGCCCAAGTGGCCTTCCTTTTCGGGTTAGCCCCCAAAGAAAACCCTAGATACTTGAGAGGTAGCCTTCCTAAATTACAGCCGAGATTGCTTGCCATGAGATGTTCAGCCCCATTAGCGTTGAAACAGACAACTTGCGATTTACTCATGTTGATTTTTAGGCCCGAAATAAGTTCATAACTGAGGAGGAGCTTCCTTACGTTTGAAAAATCTTCTTCGAAAGAGGAGCCGTCAAGGAACAATACGGTATCGTCTGCGAATTGCAGATGAGAGACCGAAAGTTGCCCGATCCTAATGCCTCTGAACTTGTTACGCGACACAGCTTCCTCAACTAGTAGATGAAACGCTTCACTGATAATGATGAATAAATATGGAGATAAAGGGCATCCTTGCTTTAATCCACGACTAGCTGTGAAAATACCCGAGGGTGACCCATTCACCAGGACAGCAACAGTCGATGGGAGGCATCCGAGAACCCATTTCCTGAAGTTGGGACCGAAACCCATTTTGTATCATACAGAATTCGACAAAATCCCATGTAACCCTATCAAAAGCCTGTTGGAAGTCAAGCTTTAAAAGAACAGATGGCTTTGCGGACAGCTTCATAGTATGGATAAGTTCATTGGCAATGAGAACATTATCTGTGATCTGTCTATCTCTGACAAAGGCACTCTGGACGTCTCCAATAAGATCGGGAAAGCGGTTTCATGCGAGAAGCAAGAGCCTTTGCGATGATTTTGTAAACCGAGGAGACTAAACTTATAGGCATGTACTCATTCAACCCAGTAGGCGACAATGTTTTCGGGATCAGAGCTATGTGAGCAGCGTTCAAACCCGGCCCCAGTTTTGCAGTCGACTGGAAGCTTTGAGCCAGAGATAGGATCTCGGATTTGAGAATTCCCCAAGCATTTTGCATGAAGGCCATAGTGTATCCATCAGGCCCAGGGGCTTTGGACCCATCACAGCTGAACAGGGCAGATCGCAGCTCTTCCTCAGTGAAGTCCTTGTCCAGCAGGAAAGATGATTCTTGTGAGATACGCTTGAAAGGGAGGGAAGGAAAAGTGGGTTTCTGGTAAGCAGATGCCGAAAGTCTGTCCTTGAAGTAACCTCTAGCCAAAGCCTAGACCGTTGGAAGGAAGGTGGTCCAGATTCCATTATTGTCAAGCCCAACAATCTTGTTGCTAGCTTTTCTCAGATTTGCACATAGATGGAAGTACCTTGAGTTCCTATCTCCATGAACTAGCCATTTTGACCTAGACTTCTGCCTCCACAGGGATGATAGGTCCTTGGAAGCTCCAAAGAGCTCGACTTGAAAAGATGCCCTGGTGCGTTGTTCACTGTCGTTTAGGGCTCTGGTGTCGCAGATGAGATCGAGCTTATTTATAGAATCTTCCAGGTCACGAATTTTAGAGTCCAAATTACCATAGACTTCCTTATTCCACTTCTTTAGTTCAATCTTCAGAAGGCACAGTTTTTTCCAGAGCCTGAATCTGGGGTTACCATCCACTTCAAAACTGTTCCATGTGTTTGTCACAAAAGTCAGAAAATCCGGGTGTGAGAGCCAAACGTTGAGAAATTTGAATGGCCTTGGACCCCAATCTACATGATCACGGGAGAGAAGAATGGGGCAGTGATCCGAGACGCTTTTCGGAAGACCTGATTGCGAAAGGCTAGCTAGGAAGGAGCTTGAAGCCGAGACCAGGAACCTGTCTAGTCGACTGGCCACCGATGAAGGCCCGTACCAAGTGTACTTTCTGCCATGCAGAGGAAGGTTCAGAAGATTAGAGTTATCAATGAAACTGTGGAAATTCTGCATACCTTGTGAGTTTGGAGGGGCACCCAGTTTCTCATCCGGATCGTAAACTGAATTGAAATCGCCAACCACAATTGTCGGAAGGTCTGCGTCAGCGATTGTGGATTCCAGCAAGCGCCATGACTCGGATTTGAGACTTTCTTCAACCGGGGCATACACATTTATAAGCAGGCATTCTGAGTTTAAACCCGACCAGGTACCAGTGAGGGCAATGAAATTTCGGTTCACCACCGAGCTTGAGAGAATGAAAGAGCTCGTGCTCCACATGCAGAGGAGTCCGCCAGAATTGCCTGATGAGGGAGAAAAGCAGAACGCTGAGGGATGACCATTCCATAAGAGCTGGGTTTCGAACTGGGTGAAAGACTCCTTTTTTGTCTCTTGTATGAAAATGATGTTGGGCTTGAGTTTGGAAGCCAGCTGATTTTTACACTTCTTTTTAAAATGAGTTGTGCACCCTCTGACGTTTCAGGATATGATGCACATGGTTCTCCTGGAACGATAGCGGGTTGCGAGCTAAGAGCACTCGATTTGATCCCGCGTAAGAAGCGAGATGCTATCGAGAATGGTTTCCTCTGGACCTTGAGCTACTGCTCCTAATTCTTTACAGAATTCCCAGTACTCAAGTGGGTTAATGACAGTGGGAGCAGGTGGGTTGAGTTTATTGGATAGGGATATTTTCGGTTGAAACTTGGCCCTCGTGGAGTGTGAGAATGATTTGGGAAGTGGGAAAGGCAGTGACACAGACCCGGTACGAGATTCTGGGTTGACTGGTGCGAATGTCTTCTTTGCAGCTGGAACCTTGGGAGGCATATGATTGGTTTGCAAGATTAATGAGTTACTATTAAGTGGGGCAGACTCTGAGCACGAGGAGACACACGTGAGGTCGGGGTCAAGTGAAGCGTTACTCTGGGTTTCGAGAGTCTCTTCAAGAATGGGTGCGGCTAGAGATTCCTGGGGCAGAGCAGAGGACGCATCAGCAGTAAGTGCGTCACGTGGTTCGAAGCCTGGTGGAAACTGAGGGGTTGAGTGCTGAGGTGGATCCTCGTTTGGTGCCAGCTGTCCCGGCGGTGTTTCTATGCTCTCCGAGTGATTCCCGTCCTCGGCCGATTTGTCCGGCGTATCGTCTTTTCCCGGCGAAACGTCCTCATCTGACCAGCCTTCTGGATAGAAACTTTCCGTTGCTCCGAACATGTACTCACCCGGGTACAGGCTCCCGACTTGGCATTCCACAGTCAAGGTTGGGTAGCTCCTGCCCCTAATCCTTATATTAGCTATCTTGTGAATCAGAACCAGCTCTTGGGTGTGGACGAGCACTTGGGCTTTATCGAGGAACAACCCTTTTAGTGATGGCGGATTAATATCTAACAGAGTGCCTGAGATGTTAGCCAAGCCCTCAATATTGTCTGGGCACCATAGGTGAGATGGTATCCCATAAATGGAGAGCCAGACAAAACGACCGCCTGCTGATTTGAAAGGAACCCAGTCGATGAATTTGTAGAACCACTGCTTCAACCAACCCCAGCTTGCATGCTGCAATGCCTTCATATGTTCCTTCGAGGAAAAACTGAGTAAAAAGACTTTGTTTCCAAGTGAGTGAATTCCTATATCAAAATCACCTTGAGCCTGGAGATTTGATAAAAGGTGTGATCTTGTGACATCCGATCTTGAGATCGCTAAGACGCACCATGGAAGTGAGAGTCCGCTGTCGGTCCCGGAGCATTCAGGAGTTTTCAGTGCTGGCTTTGCAGAAGTCCTAACCTCGGCAGATTTCTCTGGGATCAAAGGAGGAGCCATGTTACTATGATTTGCTAAGTCGAGAACCCACTTGCAGTTGAATTCCTTGTAGCCGTTCAGTTCTCTTATTACCCTCCGAGCAACCACTAAGGATTCCACAGTGACAAACCCAAATTTCTTTCTTATGTGAGCTTGGTTTCTAGGTATGGAACAGCTGATGACCCTGCAATGCCTGGTGAAAGCAGTTCTGAGGTGGTTGATGGTTGAAAACGGCGAGATGCGTCCAACGAAAACTGACACTGG
>JAYMTF010006298.1:0-10426 GCA_036897485.1 Pelargonium nanum
CAAATGATAACACTTTTTTATTCATTTGCATTAGTTTCTAATTCTAATACCCCATTTTTATTCTTATTTTCATGAAAATAGATAAAAAATGATGATTTTGTAATATAAAATGTTACTTGTATTTGTATATTTTTTGTGGATTCAATTATTTATAGATTGACTCAGTATCAAATTTGCATAAATTATAAGTTATTGTATTATAAATAAAATTATATACTTTGATAAAATAAAAAAACCGGATTGGATAAGAAAAAATATATGACCATTAAAATAGGTTGTGGATAACTAAATGTTTATTTAATACTTTGTTGCATTTTGCATAAATGTACTAAAAAGAACTGAATGTATAAGTAATTATTCTAGCGGTAAATTTCAAATTTGGTTGCGGTTCATAAATGCATCAGAATAAGACAGAGAATGCAGATAAAATATAGTATTTCTGGAATTTACTGCAATGGAACTATTTAGTTGCGGTGGTATTGACTTTTTTTTGCGGTTTCTAACCGCAAGTAATACTCTACATAATTTTTTTTGGGGCTTTTTTTTTTGTTAATTTGGGGGCCTTAAGTAAGGTTTTTGCCAAACCTATGCTTGAGCCGGCCCTGAATGCCTACGAACTGAAATAGGAAAAAAAAACTATAAAGAAAACTTTTATAAACAGATTGCATTAAACGATTATGTACAAATTTTGATCGTGAATTTGAAATAGGAAAACAACATTAAACTCAACAAAAAGGCGTAGAAGGATCTCCCAAGCGTCTGCAAGCCCAACTCTCTAAGGTAATATGATGGCGTTGAGGATGCAAGACCTCGACCGCCTTTATGAACAATTGGCATGCTCGTTCGAACTGTTTAGAATATTGATTCAATAATTTCTCATCGGAATGCCCTGTCTTGCCATAACTTGTTTGGATCCACCTCCGGTAGAGATCATGCTCTTGGTATATATAGGGACAATTGTATTTGGCTCCAATATCCTTCAACTTGTTGTTTAATTTGCAAAACTTGCTGCTAATAAACCATCAAATTTTAAATAGAAAGACATATCTTTAAAGTAGTACTAGAAATTTCAACAAACCTTAAAGTGTACTAATTGAGCTATTATTGTTATTGATCAATTTCAATGTTATAGAAATAAGACAAAATAATAGATTTAGGATGTAAAGGAGAAAATGATATGGTGAAAGATTTTTAAGAAAAGAAGAGATTTTCTTACATATCTTTAGATTACTTGTGCTTGTTTTTGTTTAGGTTGGGTACATTTCAAATCATAACCAAATTTGAGTATTCATGTGAGGTCCAAGTCATTGGATTTTGGTAATGGTGTGAAATGCTTGATTTGGTAACATACCTAGCTTTAGTGGTAAATATTTTAAATGATACATGTTTTTCTTTTCTTATTAATTACTATGTAATTCAAATAGAATACTCAACTTTTGAGCAACACACAAACACTAACAAAACTCCAAAGTGCATGTGGAAGAGCAAAGAAATCTATACCAAACCCAACCATTTTGTGCTCATCATCACCCATTCCCCCTATGAATAGAGTAAATAAACACATCAACTTAGAAAGTTGTAAACCAAACAATATATTTAATGTTTTAAAATTTTAAAATCTTGTGTAATATTAATATTATTATTAAAATCTCTTCACCTATTTATACCTTGCTATTCTCTTTATTAAACTCCAGACACTTGCTTCATCTCTCTCTATTGTAATCCGCGTTCAACTCCGTCTATCTTCACTATTTAAGGTCTCTGGCCAGCGACAAGAAATGGCGATACACCCCGAGAATGCACGTTAGTTCCGTTTTATGTGGATTTGGTACGAACGTGCTCGTTAATTAGTTTTTACTATTTGCAAGCATGTATGTTCACTAACATTTTATTTTGTTACTTTTAAATGTTTAATTACAGTTAGGAGAAATTATGGTTAACACTATGAATAGGTACTGGCCAAGCTTTAAAGATTGGACAAACGAGCAATTTTGGGAATAAAAGTAGCATTTTTGTCACTGATTTTTTTCAATCCTTGATTTGAGTTGGTTCATCAATTTTGGTGACCTTGAATTGTAATTTTAGTACAAAGTTGAAATTTTAGTGTTTATTTTGTTCCAAAATTTGAGTTTTTTTCCACCATAATTAGTTCGATCGTTTCTATTCAATTTTGCATACCTATTTACGTGGTTCGATCGGCTTAACGACATATGTTCCGCACTTCACTTATATTAGATTTTTCAAGAGACCAAATAACAAGAAAACTCAAACCCTTTGAACTGCGTTGAGCGCATGACCGTTTGAGTCCTTTAAACACTCGTTCGCATTGACATATTCAATAACCAAACTCTTTTGGCATTCACACAGTTGCTCAAACATCTAACATCTAGTGCATTTTTCTTTATCTTTTATGTTTTGAATAAAGTGTTGTTTTCTCATTAGTTTGAATTAGCATAAACCAAAATAAGTTTGGAACATTTACTATTATATAAATATATGCAAAACTTTGTTCCTGCTCCATCAAAAACGACAAAGTTAACCATCTTGCTTGCGTTTCTCCTTTTTGATAGCGATCTCCGCAGCTTGGACACAATTCGATTACATGATACTCCGGGGGACGAGGGCACTGCAAAGCAGAAGGTTGTGATAAACGTCCACCTCCGACAATTTTCACTATCCATGGCCTTTAATTTGGCCGGCGACAGAAGGTTGTGACAAACGTTCAACTCCAAAGTGCATGTGGAAGAGCAAAGAAATCTATACCATACCCAACCATTTTGTGCTCATCATCACCCATTCCACCTATGAATAGAGTAAATAAACACATCAACTTAGAAAGTTGTAAACCAAACAATATATTTAGTGTTTTAAAATTTTCAAATCTTTTGTAATATTAATATTATTATTAGACTTCCTTCACTTATTTATACGCTGCTATTTTGTTTACGAGACTCCAACACTCGCTTCATCTCTCTATTAATTACTATATAATTTAAATTGAATAGGCAACTTTTGATCAACACACAAACACTAACAAAATTTCAATGTGCATGTGGAAGAGTAAAGAAATATATACCAAACCCAACCATTTTGTGCACACAATCACATGTTCAATCTGTAAATAGAGTAGTGATGTGGAAGAGTAAAGAGATCTATACCAAACCCAACCATTTTGTGCATATGATTACATGTTCAACCTATAAATAGAGTTCTAGACATTGTTAACAAACACATCAATTTAAAAGGTATTATATCAAATACTATATTTAGTGCTTTCAAATTGAATAGGCAACTTTTGATCAACACACAAACACTAACAAAATTTCAATGTGCATGTGAAAGAGTAAAGAAATCTATACCAAACCCAACCATTTTGTGCACATAATCACATGTTCAATTTGTAAATAGAGTAGTGATGTGGAAGAGTAAAGAAATCTATACCAAACTCAACCATTTTGTGCATATGATCACATGTTCAACTTATAAATAGAGTTCTAGACATTATTAACAAACACATACCAAATACTATATTTAGTGTTTTCAAATTTTTAAAATTTCAAATCTTTTGTAATATTGATATTATTGTTAAACTCTCTACACCTATTTATACCCTATTATTTTTTTTATGAGGCTTCCACACTTACTATCTCATTTTTAGGTGCTCTTTGTGACTATTGCACTTGCTTCATCTCTTTGTTCATATGTGGGTAATGACTTTCCTAATGCTTTTCCTTTTTAGTGCTTACAATGGTATGTATATCATATGTCTGTTCTTCTTCCAAATCATACAAACTCACACAATACACACTTGTTTCAGATAAATGTAACACTAATCATTTTGTTTAATTTGTTGAATAAGGAACCAGCTCCAGTAACTCCTAAACCGCCTACTCCACTGAGGAATCCAGAATCAATAGCATCAGCTGGTAGTGTTTTTGTTCAAATTGAGTTTGTATTATTATTATTATTATTATTATTAATTATTAATTATTATATAAAAATATTGTCAAGAACTTATTGTTCATACCTCTCTGATTTCGTCTTCTGTGATTATGCCATTTGCATCTTTATCGACCCTGCAATTCGATTTATCATTCCACATTTAAATTTGAGGTTCAATGAAACAAAATTATAAAAAAGTAACAATGAAATGAAATAAAATAAAATTATAATTACATGTCAAAAAAAGTCTTAAGCCTTGTGTCAAAGCTCTGGTCATTGATCTGTTCCCAGAACTGTTTCAATTGGTCTTTATTGATAGCATCGCCTGTGATGTTCCGTTTCCGAGCAAGCGTGTCGAACAACTCCCCGGCAAACTCCTCCGAATCTTTACCCATTCCTGCATATAAATTCATATGAATACATTTAGGTGCGTAAACAAGTGCATGCAATTAAAAATTGTACGATATCATTTTTAAATATTCATGGATATCACTTTTAAATATTTGTCTTTTAACATTTTTTCACACATTTTTAATATAGTTAGTCTACACTGCTAAATGGTTTCTCGTACTTTTGAACACTTAATTTTGTATGTAAATTTTTTCTCCATATTTTATCTAAGCATCTAGGCCATAAAAGTTAGTGCACAAAATACCATCTTTCAACTATGTACGTGACTCTATTGATAGTCTGTAACACGTCTGCTAGACTTGACTCAATTCAAAAACTTAAATTGACAGATAGAGGGCTTAACTAAAATATATTTCAAGTGACAACAGTCTTTCGATGTGAGATACATGAACTCTTCCCATGTGCAAGTCGGATAACAGAATAGATCCTGCACGTGGACCAAGATGAGGCAACAAAGACGGGTCATTAGACTAAAATCAAACCTACTCTGATGTCATGTTAAATTTCATTCCAACCTAAAAACTTAAGCTGATAAGTGGATGACTCAACTAATATATTAAGTGGCAACAATATGTTGATGTGAGATACAATATTGTTATTTCAATCCTACTTTTATATCATATCGGTGCAAACTTTGACACATATACAATAGAATTTGAATTCACGTGAAAAACACATGCACGGACTTGCATATAAAAATATTGTTTTCCAAAAATGGAAAAGTGAACTTACTACACTTTTAAGTGTTTTCAATAACTAGCAAGTTAAGTACCTATACATTCGCAAAAGAGCGAACGGGGAAGCAAGCCGTCGTCCGTGGCGGTGGTGAGCTTCTCGAACCTCCTCTCCACGGCGGCCCAACCGTCTCCGCCACCGTCCTTCTTGCTAACAAATTTAAGCCCTTTGAGAGCATGCGCCGCCATGGACTTGGTCCGGTCCAACCGGCGCGTGGGCTTCCGTTTATTGAACGTGGCCAGCTTCTTCAGCTCCTTGGACACCTGCCGGATACGCGCCGACGTACTCCTCGCCGACATGGCCGACGCCGCCGACGACCTTGACTCCAGCAACGTCAGCTCCGCATTTTCCGTTCCGGATAATGCGGTTCGGATGCTGTGCATGGATATGGAGAAGTCTTCACGCACGTCGAGCGTGACCTCCACGGCGTCGGCCGGGAGCGTGAACCTAGCGCTCTTCCGGACGCTTCGCTTGGTCGGAGACTCGCCGGTGAATGGCACGATCCTTTTGCTCCGGGATGGCTCTATGTCGGAGGGGTGATTATCCGGCGGAGTTTGCTCCATTTTCTTGGGTTGGTGCCAATTTGTGGAGGAAATGATGATTAGTTTATGACTTGGATTTTTTTGGAATTTGTGTGTGGAGGTATTTATAGAGGTTGGAGGGTTAGATAATATGATGATTATTGTGAGATTGCTGAAAAATTAAGAAAAAATTGGTGATATTATTATAAAATGGATGGTATTTTTTTCACATAGAAGACAATTATAGAGGTTCCTTAATTTCTCATATTCCACACGTGCATGATGCATCTTTTATTCATTCTATCATAGGGTAAATTATCCTTTATCTGGATACTTAGTTAGGTGTCGAATTTTTTCCCTCTGCCTGAAGAGCATAAACAACTGACAACGATTCACATGAAGTTCAAGACGACCGAGCGAAAGTCGATGTCGGCTGCACCTTGCCACCGCCAATCATAGCCACCTGATTCGACAACAAACACGAAAGATCTCCTTCCCTGCAACCGTCTCCTACTGTCCTTCATACATATCAATCAATATACTCACCACGAAATTACGCCGCCGCAGCCGCTATGAAAACCCTAACAACACCTTATCTAGCTATCAAAGTAAGAACTCACTATCTTAACAAGAGAGATCACACTACTCTAAATCTGATGCAACCGTACGTACGAGAAAAACTAACCGACTCTCAAAACGGCAGGAGAAAAAGGAAACTTAATTTTTCTATTAGACCTTCATTAATATCTTACTAATTTAAGTAATGGTCCTACGTTGACCTATTTTAGAAACTTAGCACATGAGTTTTAGTCAAATCCTTCACCAATCACGTGGTTGCAAGTCAACCTAGGGTTAGGTTATTCACCAAAATTTGACATCATGTAGTACATCACAACTTTTTTGGTCTTTATATTTGAATATATTCCAAGGTCAAAGCCCCTTTCATGTCCACCAAATGATCCCATTTTGTCCTTATTCGATCACATTCTCTTCCTTGGTTCGTAGTCAAATGATACCACAACAACATTCGAAGAAACATATTTGCTATACAAATTAAAAAATATCCCAAGTACATTGCAAGTAGTCTACATTCTAGTCTTGGCCAAAGCCAAAATTGTCGTGGTGGGTATAGATCCGCACATGACACTAATAGCTAATCGAACCGAGCAATAATGTTCCCTTTTCCGCAGCTAAAGGATCACTAGCTAACTATTCTACTACGTATTTTACACATGGAGATGTTGGGAGTAATTAGGGATTTCCATTGAGAATTCTAGTGCCACTTAAAATGCGGAAATTACTCTCATCAAATCCTCAATCGATACAATATGAAGAACCTGAATATAATCAACACAACCAAATAAACGAAAAGGATATATGTGGTCGTCTGACTATTTACGTTCACGAGCTGCATGTCACTTTTATTTTATTATTTTATTTTTTGATAAGCAAACGGTACTATTTTTTTTATACAGAAAGGTGCCGAAATCCTATCTTGCGACGGCCTAAAGACATATATTATACAAAGGAATCAATAGTGTTCAGGAAAGAGACAAAGCCTCTTAACCCTAGCCTAGGGCTTTTGGCACCTTACTGCACCAAAGTGGTCTCTTACACCACCACCACCAAGGATGTGTTGAGTGGAAGCAAGCGGTACTATTATTAATAAACTCGTATGAACGGAAGAATAACAGTACGAAAAAACAAAACAACTAACCCAAAATAACAAGGAGAGTGTCAACGTTAACAAGAGAGACATGCATCAACGTTACATAATGAGAGCGTGAATGATATTAAATATTTTGAGTTTTTCTTTAGCCCATCTTCTGATATGTATATACTTGTATTCGGGTTACTGAGTCTTTAAAAGGACGCGGTATATAGTAACAAAAAGTTATCATCAAATAGTGAATTATCCATAACTGTTTCAACTTTCAAGAATGAGAGCTACCTATAATGTATAGTTTGGCTCATTATACCATTCTTTTAAAAATCAAAATATTTGAAATGACAATTGACACATCTTTCTTTGCATAAATATTTCCTTAAAAATGTGAATAATTTGATTATTTTAATTAACCTATTTTAAACTGAACAACAACCATTAGAATGAGAATGATTCAATCTAACCAAACAACATTCCCATCAAATATATTCTAATGGAGACGCTATCCAAATTACAACTAACATTAATTTTAAAATACTACTTAGAAAACCACGTATAATTCAATCTTTAGAAGCTAAAATTAAAAAAAAATGCAATATTTTTGACATAATAAATACATAAAAGAGTAGGTTAAAATTAAGGTTCAAGTTGCATGGATTTTTGTCATTTTGTTGCGACTTGACTTGGATCCATTTCTTCAAAATATGGCCGTAGTTGCAATTTCCAAAATGTTCCGAAGGTCGCACCAACAATAATAATTTGTGTGTGTGTAATTGAGTACATAAGGGACAACAATTTAAATGGCATCTCTTCATGAATATTTTTAACGCTACCTTGGAGCTTTTTGTAGAGTGATATATATATATATATATATACATATATGCTTCTTGGAGTATGAGTTTTAAAGTTGAATAAATAAATAAAACTATGAGCTTTAGGAAGTAATTGGAGTAAAACGCCGGCTTACTTTGTTGTATATATAATAGAGAATTGTAAATAAAAAAGAATTTATATATATATGTATGTATATGGTTAAAATGAAAATGAGTTAAACTCCCATTATTACGTAATTTCACTAAGTGATTTAAATGAAAGACTGAAAAGTACCGTAATTTTATTAATTGAAAAATCCGACTTCTAATGGTCGTTGAAATGTTGGATAAAGGAGGACCACTTAGTTCCTCTAGTGTTCTTGAATTAGGTGACCTAGTTTCTAGAGCAAATAGCATTAAACAAAAGTGGTTGGAAGAAGACAACCTGCAATTTAATTTTTATTACACTCGACCATTCATGACAATATTGAAGGAATAAGACAAATTAATGGAAAGCAAGTATGTATAGATAATTTTGTAGTATATATAATGACAAGTGATATATAAGAAATAAGTTTATTGATAAAGCGCGGCATATATAATAAAGTAAGTAAGACCAACATCTTGGAGCTAGCCTTAACTTGTTTGTTTTTTTATTTTTTATAACTAACCTTAACTTGTTGATACATAACATAAGATAGCAAAACAACAACATACATATGCAGATATGGCTTATTATTATACATATCCAAGTTTTTTTTACTAAGTGTCATCACCTCATTAATTAATTAGGTTCACTTTTCTCCTATTATTATTAATAAGGTAAAGACTCGTGATCATCAACAAGCTCCCAGCTGCTATCACCTTGTTGAACCATACCTTTGTTTTGTCGAACCCACCATGAAATTGGATGGAAATACTCGTCCTTTACAGCATCCAAGAATTTGTTTGCGAGTGCAAGATCACGATCAACTTCCAAGTGAAAGTCGCCTTTGGAGCCTTGCGCTCCGGCGACACCATGCAAATATATCTCCAGTTGATGATCCAAACCAATGCTCACATTTTTCAAGTATTCCGATAACTGAGTGTTGATAGGCAGCTCTTGTCCCACATGACGGTAGTGAGGAAGAGGGAAAATAAGATCCTCAAGAGATCATAGCGGTTTGAGATACGTAGGAGATGGAGGTTGTCGAGCCCGTCAAATACATTCTCGAAGCCCGGGTCACCCACCCGGGAGCTCGCAATTACGAATGCGGAGATTAGACAATTTTTTCTTGCATTCGGGAGGGACGCGAGGCCATAGTATCCATTGGCTATGTCCACAGCGTTTAGGGTTGCCAATGCTGACCCCATGCTATGCCCGCCGAGGGTTATGCTCATTTCGGGTTCCTCCTCGTACAAATTTATTAGCCTCATAATCTCATCATGGACCTGTACGTAATTAAGTACACATGGTTGATGAATCGTGATACAAATACGGGAAAGATTCATGTACAAATATACAAAACTTTTTAAAAATAGTTACATTTAAACTAAAACAAGGGGTTAGTTAGTTTTATCTCTTCTAGACTGACACTTTTTTTTAACTTTAGCCCCTATACAAGATTCAGCCTGTTTTGAGCTCCTAGACTCCAATATTTTTTTGAATTATAACCCAGTTACCAGTTATAGCCGGTTTTGATGAGACATGTCATCATGCCACCTAAGATTTTAGGTCACATTAGCAGTACGCGTCAAACTCCAACTGTGGTAGATGGAATGAAAACATTTCATTTCATTTTTCTAGGTAAGAACGCCAAAACGACGTCGTTTCGGGTGTGATTATCTCAAAAAAATGAAACATTTTCGTTCATTCTATCACAACTCGAGGCTGACATGGACTAAAATATTAGGTGACACGATGATGACTTGTCACCCTAAGCTGAGTAGCACATCAAAACCGATTACAACCGATAACGTGAGTTTAATTAGAAAAACAGAGGAGTACAATAACTCTAACCATGCTAAACCCTAATTAGGGACTAAACTCCAAAAAAGTGCCAGTGCAAAGAAGACAAAACGATTTAACCTTAAAACAAATAACTTAAAATAAAATATATCCCGCTCGTGTATATATATATAATGATATGATACCTGGACTCTTGCAGAGGTGTTGTTATATTTGGAACCCGGGACACTTGAAGTGTAATAAGCGTACCATCCTCTGTGTACTTTGGGATTATGGGACTTTCCGAATATAGGTGTAGCCGAGGTTTGCAAAATTTGTACGTCAATTTCTAGCTCTGATTTAGTTACTGTCCCTCGCCACACAATCAAAATGACTCTTCTCCCAAGTTGAG
>JAYMTF010006299.1:0-10425 GCA_036897485.1 Pelargonium nanum
ATTTAGTTTATAAATTATGAATTTGAATTTATTTTGTTAATGAAAATTGTAACATGAATTGTGTGTTATTTTTGTGTTGCTTTAATTTAAGTTTAGTGAATAATATGACAAAAATGAAAGTGTAAATGTGAATGTGGTAGAATAATTTGATGAATAATTGTTATATTTGTTGTGTGAGTTGTAATTTTGGTCCAATTTTGACTCCGAGACCCTTTTGTTGTAGGGCTGGCAATTTGGGTCATAACTCGTGACACGAAACGAACACGACACGAAGTTAAGCGAGTTTGGGTTTAGCTTAAACAGGTTCGTGTCTAATTTTTCAACCCATTTTATAATCGTGTTGGGTTCGTGTTGAACACACATAACCCGCGTAACCCGTTTAATTAGACGGATCCTTATAGTGTCATTTGACCCGTTTAATTTAACGGGGTTCTTATCGTGTTATCAAATTTTTTTAAGGGCATAGTTGTAATTTTAAGGAAAAAAAAACATAATTCAAGGTCATTTAGGTAGATAATCGGGTCAACAATAACTCATATAAGCTAATCGTGTCGAGTTGAGTCGTGTCAACCTAAATCCATTTATGTAATCGTGTCGTGTCGTGTCGGGTCAACACGAACCCGATTATTAAACGTGTCTATCTTGTCATGTGTCAACCCGCTTGTAAACAGGTCGTGTTCGTGTCGTGTAATTCAACCCATTTATTAAATGGGACGGGTTCGTGTTGACCCGTTTAGCAGAATACTAAACTTTCAACACGACCACGACCCGCGAAGACGAATTGCCACCCCTACTTTCTTTGGGTCCCACAATGTGTGCGGAGTTGTGAATTTGTTTTTTTTTTTAGTTTATAGAACTAAACAATAGTTGTTATATTTGTTGTGTGAGTTGTAATTTTGGTTCAATTTTGACTCCGAGACCCATTTTTTGGGTCCTACAATGTGTACGGAGTTGTGAATTTTGTTTTTTTAGTTTATGGAACTAAACAATAGTTGTTATATTTGTTGTCCTATTATTCTTCAAATTATTCTACCACATTTCACATTTACACTTTCATTTTTGTCATATTATTCACTAGACTTAAATTAAAACAACAAAAACCAACACACAATTCATATTACAACTTTCGTTAACAAAATAAATTCAAATTCATAATTATATAAACTAAATTCGATTTTTATTTATTAATTATATTAATTTAAAAAAGATAAATAAATAAATAAATCAAACGGAAAATTGTGGCCGGTGCCGGAAAGCCATGGCCTTAACGCCACTCAAGATGGCATTAAGCCCTTAACGTTATCTTGAGTGGCGTTAAGGCCATAGCCATCCAATCATGAGGGCCATTTCCTTCCTTTTATGAATTGGAGGGCCATTAATTGGATTTCTTTTTCCCATTAGGCCAATTGCCAAAAAGCCCCTAACCAATTGTATTGGTGTTAAATAGTCATTACTGTCCGGGGTTCCTAATTTTGGGGTACTCATCCCTCTTCTGTGTGTGTTAAACATGGATTGATAATGCAAGTGTTCTTTCACTTACGCAGTTTATGTAGCCTATTGCGTCGTTACTTTTGAGTACTTGGGTTTTGTTTGTTAACACTATTGGGCTTCATTTTTCATAACACGATCCAACACATTTGATACTATAAAACCCAACATTTTGATACTCTTAAGTGTATGTGTTGGGCGTTCCGTGTGTGTCATAATACGACTAAGTAGTCATGCGTGCGTGTTATGAAGATCCAACACAAACACAACACGATTACTAAATGTATTGAGTTCTCTGACACAAACACGACACGCTAACACGTAAAGCGACACAAATCGCCGCATACAAACTTATAAATAAAAAATTGCCACCTACGGTGTTACCAAAACATATAATCAGAAAAAATAATCCATATATAGTATACTATTCTCGATAGTTTCTATAATTCTATTTGTGGATTGTATTTAATGCTTGAGGTTAAGCGTGCCAGCTTACCTCAGACCTCTTCTGCCTCTACCTTTGTTGGTTTCATTGTTTTTGGTAAAAACATTTATGACTTTACTCTCTGCTGCTCTGCTTGCCATTACCACTTTCATAAAACAACTGCATACTCGTAATTTCTAATGAAACTTGTGCTTATTTGTCTCTTTTTTTTAATTTTCTCATTCATGATTTTACATCCTCTTCCCATTTCAATGATTATAATTTGACCAATTGCTCACACTGTTTAAGGCTCTGGTTACAAGGTCTTTTTGTAGGTTATTGTATTAAACTGAATTTGCTTGGGTCTTGAAGCACACATTTCTTTCGTTTTTTTATTACTTGCATTGAAAAGAACAGGTCAATCAGAGCAAAAAGGAAACAATAACTGGTCAGATAATACATCCAAATTTTCAAAGAGTTTCGTTTTACTTTTCTGCTGCTGGATAAGTTTAGCATTTTTGTTTACGTTTTCTTTTTCGTTCTTGCAAATTTATTGACAAACATATGTTAATGGGAGGTTTCAAGAGCTTAAAACCATGGGGCGTTCAACATATCTTTTCATTTTGTACCATTGAAGTTTTTTTTAAGTAACCTTCAAAGATTATTGGGTCTCACTGTGAGAGGATTTGACTCAAGTTAAAACAAACTTACTTGAAATAGAAAAATTCACTAAATTCGAGTTGAAAAATAGTTACGATGAGTTCGTCTGCGTTATGGGTCAAACCCACACTCCTGAGTGAGAAGCATTGAGCATCATGACGCCGGCCTTGCTAGCAATGGAGATGAGAGTGAATTTTTCTATCAAAGTTAAACATTTGAACACTTCACACCTATGGACAAAGGTAGAGCCCGTTTCTCATGCTCCCAATTAGTTTAACGTGCGCCCTTGTGCCTAACGCGAGCCCGTAACGCGCATCTTCGTGCTCAAATGAGCATCCCCGCACACATGCATGTCTTAGTTAGCCCCATCTTAGAACCCCAATTTGAAGATACGTGAGTATTTATAGCCACCTTGGCATGTTGATATCATCACCATGTCACGAAAGGCCTCAGAACCACGTCGTCATGTCATTTTTCATACGTCAACATGACTTCATTATTATCTCATCAATATACATAATGATGTAAACATGTACATCATTATAATCCGCATGACATCGTCATCAACCAATCATCTCTTAACCTTCTTTTATTCACTTAAATGAATGCTACTATGATAGATTTAAAAGATTCAATCTTAGAAGTAGAATGATTTTACTACTTGTGGGCCAAGGATGTTAACCAGACCCGGCCCAGCCGGGGGTCCACACTAATTCGGTTCTCCAACTAACTACCTCTTATTTTGTCCCATGTATTATAACGAGACAGGGATCAGCAACAGAAACCAGGTAGGTTGTGCTTCAATTCAGATGATCGATCAACAACGTTCAAATCACGCACCCAATTTGCATTTGCATTTCAATTTCAAGTTGAATCTCATCGATCGAGCCAGCAATTCTGGAGCTGAGCGAAAATGGGGGTCCAAGAGGTCGTGAACAGCCTCAAAGAGAGATCGATATTCGTGAGAGATTCGCTGCACAAGAGCCAAACCATCACCGACAACATGGTTTCCATTCTCGGCTCCTTCGACCACCGCCTCTCCGCCCTAGAAGCCGCCATGCGTCCCACCCAGGTTCTCCTTCTCCCCCTGTTTGGCTGCCGAGAAAATTTCGAACTACTAGTTTTTTGTTTAATGTTTTGATTTCTTGGGGGTTTCTGTAGATCAGAACTCATGCGATTAGAACGGCGCATGAGAACATTGACGTGATACTGAAGTCTGCTGATGTTATATTGGCTCAGTACGAGATCGCGCGCAAGGTTGGTTTCTTGTTTCCGATTATTGCTTCGTATTGATTAGAAATGTAATTATTCAGAGCTGAGATTGAATGAAGCTAGGTCAGTGGCAATTTTCCATTCAATGTTGGTGTTTAGTGTTTGTTGATTAGGCTCATTTTAAATTTCAGTTGATGAGAAATTTGCTGTATATGGAAATTTAATGTTTTTAATTGGATGGAGCAGCTAGAGAAATTAAAAGAAGAATGAATGTGCACGGATCGAAAGTAATAATGGGGAAGAGCCGAAGAGCCCACCCATTTGTGAAATTATTTAGCAACTTTTAAATGAGGTTTCACCCGGATAGTACTTAATATCTACTTCAACTAAGTACATGTAAAAGAATTGTAAGTACTGATCTTGTTTATGTCTTCGAAAGACCTTTGTCCATTATTGGACCTCTGTCATGGTCTGAATGTTTTTGAAGCCCGGAAGTCCTTGTGCCTTACATTTTCCACATGCTATATCTCTTTTACTTCGCGTCCAACAAATGTGAAGTCTAATTCTTAAAATTGATCTTCTATCTAATATATATATGTACAGGCTGAGGCTAAAATTCTGAGAGGGCCACATGAAGATCTAGAAATGTATTTGGGAGCAGTTGAGCAGATGAGAGATTGTTTAAAATTCTTCAATAACCACAAATATTTTAAGAGTGGTCAAGGGATTATCAATCATGCCACTAACTTGCTTACAAAAGCTGTCTCAAAGCTAGAAGAAGAGTTTAAATCGTTGCTATCAAGTTACAGGTTGGTTTCTCATTCACCTTTGCATTTTTAGTCGACAAAACGTATCATCATTGTGCAACTCCTTTTCTTGGTTAGGCGGTGGATGGTTTAATTCTCTAGTGTTTTAGTTGAACCGGTAAAAAATTAATGATTGACCTCATCCACAAACTTTGAGCATCTCTCGTTTGGTGACCTGGTGCGTTGAGATGATGGTCACTGAAGATACAATGAGTAGTTCATTCAGTCTCTTAAAAGTTTGTGAAATATTTATGTTTTTTAATCGAAATACTGAATCAATATTGGACTAATATTTCTTATCCACATTCACAATACATAACTGATTTTAAATAAAAGTAGCCAATAAGACAAGATTATTTCACACTCAAAATTAGTTCGATAGAAAAATATATGAGTCCTGGGTACTACATGCATATAACATTTTGTTTGTTGTGCATTGTTTAGCTGAACAATATTGCTACACTTGCATTGCATATCGTTGCTGTGTCTTTGAGTTTATCAGCCTGTTTGTCATAATGCATGAAAATCAAATTACTTATCAAACATGAGAGAAAGATAAAAATACTTTTGACGTAAAAGCTATACAGATTTCAATATTGAACCAATTAGAGTTTGATTTTTAGTTGTCCTTTTAAAGGCATGACTAGTTCCATATTGTCCTCTCTCTGCCCTACTTTAGTAATGGTTTCTTGTCACAATTGCAATCAATGATTTAAAACCGCACCGGACCGACCGATTGACCCTGGACCCGGCAGGACCACCGGTAAGGTTCTATGTTTGCCCGGTAGTTCAGTCAAATTCATGCATAACTAAATTAGACAGTGGACAATTATTTTGGGACGGAGGGAGTATAATTTGATAGTATTATATTCTATTCATTAATACATAATCATTATAGCCTGTTTCATGGAAAAAGTTGCACCTCTTCTGCATTTCAGCAAGCCTGTGGAACCTGATAAACTTTATGATTGTATACCGAACTCTGGCCGGCAGACATCAGCCACACCAGGTGATGGTAAGAAGGGTGATGGTTCTGGGAAGAATGCTGATAGCCAAAACAAAAGCTCAGAAGCAGCAGTTTACACACCTCCAGCTCTTATTCCCCCTAGAATTCTGCCATTGCTACATGATATATCCCATCAAATGACACTAGCTGGTCATCAACAACAGATCTTCAAAATATACAGGTACTTTTCTAATTTTATGATGTTTTATGGTTTAGGTCGTTACATTATAATCTTTTTCAAAATGATTTCAAAATACAAAACAACTCAATAGATTCCTATGATATTGGAAAGTTAAGCTTGATATCTTTCAATCATGCAAGATGGAGTCAGGCAACACTTTTTAGCTCAAAATATCAATGTATGTGGAAGCCTTATGATTGGTTTGCTAGAAAGTGTTGAACACGAATTATAGTTTTGTTCTTTTGTTTATTATTATTGAATTGTCATTAAGTTACTTAGTCTAGGATCTATGTTACCTTTCTTTCATGCTGATAAAAAGCTGGTAGAAATAATTATGTGCTTCTCTTTTATGTATTCATAGAGAAATTTTTCGCGCGGAATAATCAACTCAAATTGTATTTTTGCTTCTAAACAATAGGGAAAATCGTGCTTCAGTTTTGGAACAAAGTCTTAAGAAACTGGGTGTGGAAAAACTTAGTAAAGATGAAGTGCAGAAACTGCAATGGGAGGTTTTGGAAAATAAGATTTCACATTGGAATCATTATATGCGGATTGCTGTAAGGGTTTGTCTAAAATTCTGCTTAATCAAGTTGTGTTTTCCCTTTCCAGTTATATCGTTCTGCTTGAAACAGGTCAAACTGCTATTTGCTGCTGAAAAGAAAATCTGTGATGATATACTAGATGGTTCCGGTTCTCTCAAGGAACAATGTTTTGCTGAAGTCACTTCAAACAGTGTGTCTGTGCTCTATAGTTTTGGAGAGGCTGTTGCAAAAAGCAAGAGGTCACCTGAGAAACTATTTGTCCTTCTCGACATGTTTGAGACAATGAGAGAACTTATCCCAGAGGTATGATAAAAGCTTACAAAAGTTATGTATAAAGTACACCTAGGCTATAAACATTAATAGTGCATAGTCAATATATAGTTGCTTATTGCTTTAGTTGTTGCAAAGACAATATCAATGGACCTCTATCATAGCTTATAATTACATATATGTGAAGTTCAGCTCACGGGTATTGCTTTTGTCATATGCTTGTATATTTTTTTCTGTAGCACCTAACAATAGATAGTGCAATGCAGTCGCAAAGTGGGCGACTTCGTTAATTTTATTTTATATTATTTTCTTTGACGAAACATGAAGCTTTGATCCCATTGGGTAAGGGACCAAATGGTTGTGAGTTCGAAAACGTTGTCGTACCAAATCAGTGATTTAGTTGTAAGTTTTTTTCAATCGTATCTTCAGAATTTTAATGATTTGACACCACAACTAAAATCATTTCACAGTAAACAACACCCAGGTTGGGGGTTTATGGAAAAGGATGGCTAACCCCCATTCTATAGCCCACATAATAATTAAGACATCACCTGAATGATAATTCATGTCTTGTAAAAGGAACTGCAAGTTTGGAAAGATTTTCTATAAAATGAAAAAGATATCCAATGGTGTTCGAAAAAAAACATTTCAATATGATGCTAAATGATAGGAACCGATGATGAATCTCTAGATTTACTTTGTCATGGAACTGATAATCTCATAATTTAGGCATCTTGTCCACCTTTCCTCGGTTAGTTCTTTTTGCGTATTATTTTATATGATTGGTGTGACAGGTTGAAGGTATTTTCGGGACTGAAGCTTGCGCTGATATGCGATACGGTGCGCGCAATTTGGCTATCACGCTAGCCATGACAATTCTAGAGACCTTTGGTGATTTTGAAGAAGCAGTTGAAAAAGATTCCACAAAAACAGCCGTTCAAGATGGAACTGTCCATCCTCTTACCAGCTATGTGATAAATTATGTGAAGTTTCTATTTGAGTATGTTGGTTATGCTATGCTTTCGATTTCTTGCTGCTCTGCCTTTCCCCTCTATCATTCTCTATGTTTACTGATTATCGCTTTCAGTTCTGTTTCTTATTAATGGTTTTGCTGATAGATTTACAAATAATAGTGCTTGCAGACCTTACAGGCCTAACCGACTAGGTATACTTTCCAAGTTGATATAGTTTTTTGTTAGAGTTCATATTAGGATAGCCTATTTTACTACTGTACTGCAGGTCTGCTTCAATTTAGATCAAATAGGTTTAGTGCTTCTTTAGTATACCTATATCTGGAAAGAGTTTACGGTAAAAGGAATTGGAAGGGGCTAAAAGGAGCTGGAAGGAACTAAAAAGAACTTCTGAAAAGTAAGATTGTTTGTAAAAATTAACTAGAACAGGTGGTAAAATGAGAAATGACTAGAAAGTTTATACCAATAAAAGGAACATTTAAAAAAATAATCAGTGGCTAAAGGGTTGATCGCTTGTGTTAAAAACTCATAAACTTCAGATATGAATACAAGGGTTGACCTATTGGCCTCAAAGTAAACCTTCGTGTTGAAAATTTATAAACAGAGGGCAAAGGGTCGACCTCTTCAAGCTTGATGTCAACCTTTTGGCTGTCTCCAACCTCTTCTTCTTCAACTCCATTGTCTGCTCTGTTATTGCACGGGCAATTTGAGGTTTTATCTCCTATTGGGTTCCCTTTCATTTATGTTTCACACTAGTTTCTTATTCTTAGTGTTTACTTTCTATTAATTAGTGTTACAACATTTGGCCTCTCCTGATCATATTAATTGGTTCGATCATTATACATTGATTGTTTTTTGCTGAATGTTCACAGCTACAAAACAACCCTAAAGCAACTTTTTCAAGAAGCTATGGGAGGTGATCCAGATAAGCATTTGGGATCTTTAACTACAAGGATTGTTCAGGCTCTCTTAACTAATCTAGATGGAAAATCAAAGCAATATAAAGATCCGGGATTGACTCAATTATTCCTTATGAACAACATACACTATATAGTGAGATCAGTCCGGAGGTTTGTTGTATGAATTGAACCTGTTTATCATTGAGAAATAGTCTCTATCACGTCTTTTTCAATGAACTTATTTACAGATCAGAAGCAAAAGATTTGTTGGGGGATGACTGGGTGCAAATACACCGAAGAATTGTTCAGCAGCATGCAAATCAGTATAAGAGGGTTTCTTGGGCTAAGGTATGGTTACATGTTTTCATTGCTTTGCTTTTACCTGATGTGCTTCTCTTTTGATGTAGTCCTCTGTCCTCTTTCTTGCCTATGATCAGTTTGAGGATGTCATGTTCATGTTCTAGCTTCTTCTCATTATCGAGTTGTATGATGTCATTTAAAAAAACATAAACATTGTAAATTGGCTAAGCAACCTTCAAATGGTAAGGATCCCAAAAGGTCATGATAAACTACAGCAACTTAGCATATGCTTCTATAACAACTTTGAGGCTTCCTTTTGCTATTCTAGACCCTGTAGCTGTAACTTTATGTTCCTCTTCTTTTTTATATTGGTTTTACGTGTTCTTATTCTCAAGTAGCTTCAGGTCTAAATCTGTTCACCCCCTTAGCAATTGTGTGCATGTATTCAATATTAAGTTTAACTAATGTTTTGTTATGCCAATATAAGTTCATGCTAAGCTGTTTTTTTTTTATTTTTGCTGGATATGCAGATCCTTCAGTGTCTCACAATTCAGGGTCTCGGTGGTGCTGACGGAGGTACTGCTACCGTTTCAAAAGCAAACCTTAAAGATAGATTCAAGAGCTTCAATTCCCAATTCGAGGAGATCCATCAAAGACAATCTCAGTGGACAGTTCCCGACAGTGAGTTACGCGAGTCTTTAAGGCTTGCTGTGGCTGAAGTCCTCTTGCCTGCATATAGATCTTTCGTAACACGTTTCGGGTCTGTTTTTTCCTTTCCCACACTAATGATCTATTGATCTTCCTTCCTATTGTCCAATAAAAAACATGTTTTTTTTATGAAAATTGTGTTTTTGTGTTCACAGGCCTCTGGTAGATGGTGGGAGGACCAAGTATGTCAAATACACTCCTGAGAATCTTGAACGGATGCTAAATGAATTTTTCGAAAACAAGGCCGAAAAGCGATAGAGATGATACAGTTTTGTTCTCATTTTGGTATATTTCCACATTGGACACATAACATAGTTCAGGCACTTGCTAGCATTTTGATTCATTGTGTTGATTTCCTGCTGAAGTTAATTGGAGGATGCTTATTTATGCCCTCATTTTTTTTGTATTTGAACAAAACGATGAAAATGAAAATTATTTTTTTATTGTCCGCTATGTAATTCACTTCTTTGTTACGTTAATCGTCAAAGCGAGAGGCTCTCTCGTGCACTCCAAATTCAAAAATCTTCAAGAAAGAGATGAACAATCATTCGTAAAATACAACTCATTAACAATCTATGCGACATTGTAGACTTTCGGCAAGAACGAGACATTCCCTTAGTCCCCATCATTCAGCACGTCTCGCAATTGTCCAAATCAAGCTCTCCTATGGTTTCTAGCAACCGCTCCAACATCAAAAGACCCCAAATTTTTTAGGGCGCTATTATCAAAATTTATCTTGGTCCAATTAAGAGGGGATTGAAAAATATACTTGCTCCTTATTAGTTCAGCAACCCTAAAAAAGTGTGAATAAATGTAAGGGGCAATTGCAGAAACCCCATACGAACTTGTCATTTAAAGTAATTGACCCCCTAAACTTTGTTTACAAGAATTCGACCCCGATAAACTTTCTCACATCCATTTCGTCAGTTAAATCTAACTGAAAGTTACTCTCTCTCAT
>JAYMTF010006300.1:0-10425 GCA_036897485.1 Pelargonium nanum
CACAAGTAGGTACACACTATAACTTCTAAAGGAGACATGATCTTCATGTTCATCATCAACCATGAGAGAGTTTGATATAGTTAAGGATTGAGACAACAAGCTATATATATAGGATATGGAAATCTTTTGGAACCATGTTCTTATCTTTTAACATTAACAAAACAAACCAAAAACATATGAGTATTACACAAAAAACATGTAGATTAAAATGATCATAGAGACCATCTTAATGTTTTTTCTAGTTCTTTTCATTGTGGATGGGTGGTTTCCTATGGGGTTGAGCATAGTCCATCACCACTACATCCTCCATAGCTTCATTTTCCTTTGAATCATCAACCATTTCCTCTGAAACATGTGGTGCTGCTTTTCCTAGCATCTTCCTTGCTAGTAGCCTTTTTGATCCCTACACAAAACATCATATATTTGTTACAATATTATTCATATTTATCGTACGCTTCAATTTTCATGGAATGTCGCGTCGTTGACAAAAGAGACAACGTAAACTTTGATAACACTAGAAATAGAAATGATGAGATTATGAAACGACGTTATTAGAAAAGAGATGGAATAGTTGCAAATGAAGATAAAATGAGAAAGACAATTGCATGAGGCAATTTGGGCATAAACGTTATTGAGTGCGTGAGAGAATACGAGAAATAAGGGCTCATTTGTCTAATTTTTCGTGGACGCTATTGAAATATTACAAAAACGGAGAATTTCAAATTCTCCGGATGGAGGTTAGAAAATACATAATAAGACGACTTTTTTTAGCGAATATAATTGAGATAAGTTTATAAAATGAGTCATGTAATTGATCCAAATATATTTTATATAGTATGATCAAAATTGTCATTTTTATTTTATTTTATTTCTTTGGATTTGATAAATTTATTGTCCAATATTTTGTCCTTCATGACTTGTGTCTTGAGTCTATGAAACCATGCATCAAATATATGCATGCATGTGCTTTGTGCAGACAATATTTCACCCTTCCATATCCTCTTCACTTGGGAGATTGTGAATATATAAGATGGGCCATGCTTTTTTTGTCACATGTTATTATGTATTACAACCAAATACACTAAAATATATCATAAAAACAAATAGAAACAAGAAAAAAAAAACAATTTTGAGTATGTTTTTTTATTACCTCATTTGTCTCACTTGCATTTGCCAAATCAAAACCATGAGAAAAGGATGGTACAATAATCTCTGTCCCTGCACATCACCAACTATTGTCAACAACAACAATAATTTATATGTTAATTATATGTAATCCAATGTTCAATAATTCAAAAAAGATTATGAGATCCATATAATAGAGTCAATTTTTTTGGTTGGTTTCCATAATTTTTGAGTTTCTTGTTTAAAGTTGTATGAATTCTTTTTCGTTTCAAATATGTGATAATATCGGTGTCACGTAAATAATATTTAAAAAAGACACGTAGTTCATTTGAGGATAACCTGAAGTTACTCCTTTCACTTGCACCTTCAAAACAACCAAACTCTTCTTGGACTGAACTGGAGAAACTTCAAGGTTTGGTTTCTCTGTGATTTCTTGTTGCACCAAACCCTACAAAACCAATATCATTATATAAATTATCTTTTCAATGCTTTACTACAAGATATACTATAAAGAGTTAAAGACTCCAATACATATATGCAAGAGAAAAAAATCACAACTGCTCTATTATGAATGGATCAAGTCAATAACAGGGTGACACATCGTTCACCACTAATAAATCATACTCGTCCCAATAAACGCATGGACGGTAAGCGTATGTCAAAACCCAAGAAGTTGAGTCTCAAACAATAACAATATGTTATTCATTGAGACGCTATATCCACTCTTTGTATGCATAACATATATAATTCACAACGAATATCTTTGTCGTTGGTTGATACTTTATGCTCTCTTTGTACATGTAAATAAAATATAGTTTGCATAAACCAACCTCATGATCATGAAACCCTAGCGGGCGAGCGGTGCATGCATGCATGGAGAGAGGGAGGAGGAGGAGAAGGAGAAGAAGATGATGATTGAAGAAGAGAGACATAGTGTTGAACAATGGATTGATTCAAGGTTATTGCAAATAGGTAGCAAGAAAGGTTGGGGATAGGGTTTGAGATGATGAATATGAGAGTGAGTGAGTTTTGAAGGGTTGAGGAGGAAGTAGTATTTGTAGAGGGAGGAGCAAAGAGGAGCATTTAATGCAGGTTTTGTATGAGTTCCTAAAGAGAACATGCAAGTGTTTGGGTGATGAACCTTGCTAACCAAATTCAAGATATTGGGGGCCTCCCTTGTCCCCTCCCTTATTCTCTCTCTAACTCCATCTCTCTCATGCCAAATTAGGGTCCAAATATTAGTCATTGTAAGAGCTACAAGCTAGGTCTCTCTACTAATTGCCTTCATTAGTGCCTCCAATTTAAGATACTAACTACTACTACTTGTACACACATGTAAGCATTACCTTGTTTGAGAGAAGTACAATGACTCTGAAGAACTCTAGATAAACGATCGAATAGTTGTAAGTGCTTCGATTTTGGTGTTCTATGTTCGGAGATTCAAAGTATCATACGTTAAAAATTAAATGAATAAATAAAATCAAAGTTTGAGACCGTTTCGTATACTGTAGTTGAACATTCCACATGCAAGAAGTGTTATAGAGAATCTCACATCAGAAGAACACAAAATTTTATATTGTTTCTTATACTATTTGGATCATTCACATGATGATCTTATACTTTTGAGGAAAAGGTAATTTAACGCGGTGTGAACATAGATTGGTCTCGCTTTCAAACTATACTAAATTTCTTCGTTGTAAAAATAATATCCTAAAACTTTCTTATTTTACATGCATAAGAAATTAAGTGGCCTAGGTTTTGAGTCAAAAAGCCTATAGACCGGGAACACTACCTCTGTCTTGTCTTGCGTTGCAAGTTGACCTAGACAAAAATAAATATGCAAACCAAACCTCCAACGGTAAAATTCGATTAGTTCAATCTTCATAGAAGTGAAAAAAAATTGCATTAAGATTGTTGAATATCATAACACAGATTACACTTAACAAGCTATATATAGTACCGGATTTAGGAGGGTAAAACTTGATATTCAATATATTATAGTGTGAATGTTAATGACAAAATATAGAGTTGATAATTTGGGTCGAATTCACGGTGTACTTATAATTTGACTTTTATGTTTTACAAGTTTAAGTTTTATGAAATTGACATGATTATTTTTTTAATCTGTCGATACCCACTCATACTCTATGCACAATCCACACCTTAATCGGAAACTTCTATCTCTTGTTAGTCCGATATAGTCTTTTCAGTCTAATATGAAAACCCTAATTGTTACTTCTCTAGCCGGAGTGAAATCCAAATTATCCCATATATGCTCTAGCCAAATAGTTTGGTAAGAGCATGGTGAAGCGAATCTCGGGAGGAGAGTGAAATAGAACTTGAAACCGTAGACTTCCATAATAATAACTTATAAAAATGTAACAATAAAAAGTTTGGATAGTTTGGATCAAATACAATGGACCTTATTACTTTTCAAGCCAGACACCCAACTAGTATTTTATGCAAAATCGGCAACTTGATCTTAAATTCGTAAATCTTACTGCAGGTTGAATTGGGTACTTGAATCCGACTCAAAACCCAAACCTTCACGTTAAAAGAATTAGCATTGTATGAGAACAGTGAAAAGGCCCTTTGGAGCGGGAAGTGAAAGAGATCATGAAACCGTAAACTTCCACAACCTATGAATAAAAAAATTAGAATAGTAATAGAACGAGGTATTCACTGTTGAGTAAGTACTGACCTTGACGAAAAAGGAATGACTCACAGATGCATATTCGATATTTCAAAACCCACAATGTGGTTCGAATCACACGTAACTCTTACTAATCAGATGATGAATTACCACCCCTTACACAACAATATCGTGAAAAAACACCGATGTAATCTCTGAAGACAAGAGTGGAATAGAACATGAAACCGTAAACTCCCACAAAAGACAGATAAAAAGATGAGATGATCACTATAGAGTATTGACCCTAAAAAAAACAGGAAGGTCCTACAAAAGAATGGGATGGGACATGAGATGAGGAATAGAGACAAAGGTAAATGGCCTAACCGTCTCTTGCATCAACCTCCATGAGACATGTTGGGTCACCTCCCCCACCACCGTCGGCATGGACCGCGTGGAGTCTACCTTCCATGTGATTCTCCACAGACACATGGCCCTCTTTGTGGGTCCCATCATCTTAACTAATTAAGGTTCTTAATTAGGTTAATTAACCATAATGTTTCATGTGGTCACTTCCAAGTGAAACATGATCCTCACAAAGGTCTATCACTTACAATGTCCCATGCATTTCACTATCAACACTTATATGTACCAAACTTGGTACCAATTTGGATTTGTATGCATTTGTAAGTTTGTGGAGTTAGAACATTCGGATCTCGGCTAGGATCTTTCTTTTGTTTTGGGTTCAAAAGGCGTAATCGTAACTCAATGTTGTGGGGTTGCGAGTCGCGATCGAAAGACCTAGTCTTAACCCGGTGTGGGTTGTGGGTCGATCAAAAGACCTAACCCTGATCCATTATGGGATTGCGAGTCGAGCGTGGTTGATTACTCAACTCGATCAATAGCCCTAATCTAGTGTGAGGTTACGAGTGGATTGCTCGTCCCAAATAAAAAAACTACCCCTAACCTAATGTGGGGTCGCTCAACTCGATCAAAAGACCTAAACTTAACTCAGTGTGGGGTTGTGAGTTAAGTGTGGGTTGCACGATCCGATCAAAAGACCTAACCCTTACCTAGTGTGGAGTTGCGATTCGAGTGTTGCGATAAAAAAATCTAACCCCTGACCTAGTGTGGGGTTGTGGGTTGAGTGTGGTTTTCTCAACCCGATCTAAAAACGTAATACTAATTCAACATGGCGTTGCCAGTGAAATTATTTTGTGCAATGTAAATCTCGAGTACCAATATATTTGAGATCCAATTGGAGTTTAGAACTACAAGAAACTCAATTTTCATCCCAAAATGAACTCTTTGAAACACTCACATCTAATGAATCAAGCATTTTCTGTGTACAGGTAGCAAGTCAGTTTTGGGTTGAAAACACCCCATGGTTCAGGCTCGGTTCATTCGTTGGATTTTTCTTGAGCGGCAACTACACGTCTCAACACGCCACACAAACATACACGAAACAAAAAAGTTAAACCGAAATAGTTCTACAAAAACACATGCATAATTAATATCATGTTATAATATACACGGCACACCCAACAAGTACATGTAAATTTGACGTGCATACAAACAACCAAACATTCAACACGAACGAATAACCAGCTCTTACGAAAGAAACATATACATGGGGGCATGACCACAACCAATCTGTAATGAAAAAGCTAGATCTCGGGGCTGTTCAGATCAAAATTGTCAGCTCTACCTGAACACTAAACCCAGATCAGCTGGGTACTATTTAGACAATCTCTGGAGCAGGGCTATAAAACTTCACCTTTAAAACAACCAATGACAAAAGTTTCAAGGAAATGACCCAAACTGTAATTGCACCAAAAGGTTTACCCGTACAGATGAATAATCGTGAATAATTATAATCATTATTATAATAACAATGTCGGGTTCTTAGATCTATATACCGATTGTAACTGTACACAATATTTATGGCAAGGTCTTTGTAAACAAGCAGAATACGAAATTATCAGCAACAATGCAATTGAAACTTTTAAATTGATGAAATGAAATATATATTATCAGAAGCTAAAGTGGAATTAGGTTTCCGAATGTGTTCTCGCCACTGTAAGTAACGTAGAGGAACCCGTCTTCGTCCTTCTTCTCTTCGTATATGGCCGACATGATAGCACCTGAAAAAGAAAGAAACAGGTAAATTAGTTGTTCCAAATCAGAGACACATCAGGCGTATCATGAACACGAAATGTAAACACAATATGTACTATTTACGAGGATTACCTGTAGGTGGAAGAACATTGTCCACAAATATGAAGATAGCCTTTTCGGCGCTGAGTTTGATCCTTTTGCGAATAACATAGACAAATTGTCCTACTGTCAGGTCAGCTGGCACAAGGTACCTGCAATTCTCTCTTTTAGCAAAAATTCACCGACCAAAGTCCTTTGCAAAATTTAATTACAATTTGAAACCAAGCTATGTAACTTGGAAAGCCATATGCAGATTCCATTATGAGCAGAACAATAAGAAAAATACTCACTCCGTTCCAAAATGAGCGTCTTATATTCATTTTTTTGGAAAAAAATTTAAGAGAAGCGAGTTAGTATTGGACATTTCCCTATGTACCCAATGTGCATGTGTTGTAACAAACTAACTTATTGTAGGGATAATATTGGTATTTCACTTATAACCAACTTCCTGTAAAGGACAAAGGACCGTCGTTCTGAGACAATTTTTATAGAAAGAAGACACTCCTAGCAGTCACAGTTCAACATGTGAGCACAATTCAAACAAACCCGAAAACTTACTCTACGTGTTATTTTCCAACCATTACATAAATTGTTTCAATACAAGCAAGTAGCTTTGACAAGGACCAGTAAGAGTATTGCTTAAACTATAGACAAAATTGGTTTACCAGCAAATTGATGAGTGAGAAAATCAATAATATGCATTATTAACCAACGGAAATATCACATAACTACATCACCAAGATTGTTTCTTAAACTATCATAAGAAAGTACACATGGGGTAGTGGAAGACATAACTGCATCACCAAGATTGTTTCTTAAACCCTCATAAGAAAGTACACATGGGGTTGTGGAAGACGCTTAAAAGTTCAAATCAACAATAACAATGTTCTCCTAGTAAGTGATTGTTAAGTCCCTCAGCATACCTTCCCATTCAATAACAATTGCTACAATTAGGTGTGTGTCACTACTCACTATAACTCTTCCTTCTTCTCGTGTCAAACAAAAGGGAGCGAGCTTATACACTATAAAGAAATTGGAACAAAGGATTGAAATAAAAATGTGCAAAGCAGAGAAAGACTTACTTTTTCTTATCTATATTTGGGATATCACTTCGCTCTGCCTTCTCCACTATCACCTAAAAAATCGTACAAAACAAGTTCACTTAGAAGCTTGTATATAATATCAAATAAGTTAGAATCACATACAAGCAAACAAACACCAAAACTAGCAAAAACAAAAGACACAATGAACCATGATACTAATCAAGGAGTTAAACATAGTGTTACTGTGCCACTAAGAGTGATAAGAGGCAAAACTAAAACAGTTAATAATTCTTGAACCAAACAGAAAAAGGCAATGTGATACTATATCATACGGGTGAAGTTTTGGTAATAACTAATAACTCACAGTCAAGCAGGAAGGGTTTGAAGTCTCGTTAAAGAGACTCCTAAAACTCATAAAACAAAAACTAATATAATAACAGTGCACACTGCGAACAATTAAGTGTCATCTAATACTATACACTGTCACTTACGACCTAGGAGAAAGATTACAAATTTGAGACCATATAAATATGTGACACACCTTCCCAAGTAGCAGAGACAGTAAACACATTCAAAAACTGAGAAACTATCAAGCAAAATCAATTTCAATTTAGATACATATTATCATGCTTGGAGAGATACTATAGTACACAATTTATATCGAAAAATAGTAGTAGTATTCTCACGGGAATCCTATCCGGGTATTTCTCCCTGATTCTAGCAGCCTCAGCCCGTCTCTTCTCTGAAAATAGAAGAAACAAACCATTCACATACTTCATAAAAAACTTAAAGGTACATAAGATAAGCAAATGGAACACAAAACACAAACAACATACCAAGATCATGCTCTTGCTTGAAGTAACTCTTTGCCATAATTTCCTGAAAAGCACCACCCTGAATCAGTAACATTCTTCACTACTACTAAAAACTTACTCATGTGACATCAACAATTAAAATCCAGCATAATTTGAAACAATATTCAAAATCCAAAATTCAGCAGCTCTAGCTACAAAAAAAAAAAAAAAAAAAAAAAAAAATTTTACAAAAAACAAAATCCACCGATTATAGAAACAGCCCCAAAAAGCCCTAAATTTCAGAACTCAAATAGCGACCCCGATTGCCAAAATCAACCACACATATGTAAAATTACACCAAAATCCCTCATGGGTTTACCAGAATCGTACTGAATTCGAACACCCAAATTCAATTTTTTCAAAAACATCAACTTTACATCAGATTATCGAGTCAAATCACCGATCAAAACAGCTAAAAAGAACAGATTTTTCGTATAAATGAAACAAGAAATCGAAAAAATAATCGAGTAGATAAGATAGAAAGTGACGAACCACACGAGACGATCGACAAAAACGAGAGCTTTGCGATCAAAAAAAAGTCTTGAAGCTCGTTGAAGTTGAGAGGATAAAATTATGGCGGCTTTGCTTCTACTTTCGACTATTTATATTATTTTATGGATTTATTGCTTTATCTGCTTCTATATAATATTCATAATAATTGGTTCAAATTAAAATAAATTGAGGGTAAATCTAGAGTGTATTGACTTGTACCGTTTTGGATTAGACCTACAAATCATCGCATGACAGCTGATCTGGTATGTGCATCCAACGGTTCAGATTTGTTGTTTTAAGAGTCGGTTGCGGCTGTGATTGGGACACCTGGTTTTAGTGCCGTGTACAGTTGTGTAAGAGCCAATTTCCTCTTTCCCAAGTAATAACCGAGCCGAATTGAGCCAAACCAAACCGAATGGTTCGGTTTGTTTTTTAGTGCTGACAATTTGTGTATTAACACGACACAAAATTAGTGTGTTTGGGCTCACATATTTTTTAATTGTGTTGTGCTCGTGTTCATGTTTGGAGTCCACGTGATTGCTGTACATGTCGTGTTCGTTGAATTGTATAGCACACAATCAATTTTCAGCATGACATGCACATGTAAATTGTCAACTCTTGCTTTCTTCGTAAAATGCTTGATTAGTCACCCATTTAACCTTAAAAAACATTGCATTATAACCAATTGACTACTAAACTCTATTTTTATAAAACAAACTCATAATTATCAACTTTTTATTAATTTTGCCCCCAATGTTTACGCTTTTGCCTTATGAATAGTTCGATATGCCCCTAAAAATTATTAGCTTTTTATCTATACTCATTAATGTACAAATGAACAAATCTGACTGCTGAGGTAAAGAGGATGGTAATTATTTTTATTAATAAGAAGATAAATCTACTAAACGAATTTTCTAAATCCATCTCTAAATTGGCAACAAAAATTCGTTAAAGAGCTAAGAATCGATGAAGATGAATCAAAGGCTTAGTGATGTAGAATCAAGATAAAAATATGGGTTTCAATTTTACATATTGATCACATGATTCTTTTGTTATATCACAATTTTATCCTCAATAATTTTTTAACAATATAAAATGCTAGTGAAAAAATCATTTTTGAGCAATTGCAATGAAATATCCAAGTAGTTTAATGTTTTGAGAGATATATTATGAGTTTAGATTAAATACAACAAGTGAACAAAATGAACGAAATTGGTTCTATGGTGTAGTGGTTAGCACTCTGGACTTTGAATCCAGCGACCTGGGTTCGACTCCCGGTAGGACCTTTTTTTTATCACTTTAAAATTAAACAAATTGTCATTCCTAATTTTTATTCACATTTCTACACTTTTTTTTTATAAACACAAACTGTACCTTTAACTGCTTGTGATTGTGATTCAATAAGCTTAAACTCACATTGGTAATACACACTACTAATATTAAAAAATTACCAGTTACAAACAAGTGATTCTGGCAAATTTTCATCTATTCATCAGCAAGAAGAGAAATGCAAACAATAGATTTGCCACAAAGGATCTGAGATTGAGTTGATAAACACTATGTTCTCTATAATAGTAAAACCAAACTATGCCAAAACCTGAAAACTGTTATGCAACATTCCATTTTCCTCGGCATTGGCTTTGTTTACTACCTGCAGAAATTACAATCATCTGTTAATTAATCACATATGTGTCCTTAATTTCATCAAACAAACCAGGTAGTTATGAGTAGCATTCACATGATTATTCAAACAATGCTGCTAATAGGGTTGACAACAATGTGGGTCATGACCCATGACACGGACGAATTTAAGTAGGTTTGGATTCAGTTTAGTCGTGTTTGTGTCGATTAACTCAACCCGTTTAATAACCTGATCGTGTAACCCGTAATTGACCCACTATGTGAGGATAAAAATGTAATTTTTCAAATATATCAGGTACATAATGACACATATAAATTAAATGGGTCAAATATTACCACAATCTGGTCACTAAACGGGTTGTTAAATGACACGAATACGATCCGCGAACATAAGTTACCACCCCTAGTTGAAAGCAATAGCAAA
>JAYMTF010006301.1:0-10423 GCA_036897485.1 Pelargonium nanum
TTGAGTTACTCATAATCATGCAACACAAACCAAACAATATTGAGAACAAAAATTGCATTCAATAAAATATAGAAACCGTTACACAAATGTCGAATAACTTGATGAACAATCTCTTACTTCTTCAAAGGGTCCAAATCTGTTAGAATAGAATAGAATATCATACTAGTGTTTTTACAAGCTTTAAATACTCAAAATAGGAAATACAACTCGAAATCGGAGAGTACAGACGCAGGACACGACCTGTGACACGGCCTATGCAGGTCGTGTCGCAGGCCGTGTCACACTAAAGTGATGTGTCTAAACGTGCACGGCTATCAGCACGACCCATGGGGGTCGTGTCACTGCCCATGTCGCTTCTCGGGTATTCATTTGGCTCTTGAAACTCTTCCAAATCCATTCCCGATCCTTTTGAAGTCTCTAGAATACATATAAAAGGCATACAAAGCACTAAAACACTAAAAAACACATCAAATCCAATAAAGTAACATATAATAGTTTAACATGTAAAATCGGGACAAATATAAGATAAACTAAGAGATAAAACATTATAATAATATATCAAATATGCACGTGTCAATTTTGAATGGTCTAATTTAAAGAGAGATATTTGTGAATGATGTCTCCTTGTCCTTGTTGTTTGCTTCCTTAGTTAGGGTATTGATTAGGTGCATTTAATTTAATAGCTCCTATGCTCTTTCCATGTCCCTTTCCAAGTACAAAACTAAAAACACAAGGCAAGGGAAGGGTTGTGTTGGGTCAATTTGCACATCCTTTGTATTAAGAAACTTTTTATATTTTATGTGCTCGTCCAGATAAAGATCTTTACTCTAAATTAGAAGAAAGAAATATAAAATGGCATGTGAGAATAACTTAGATGATGATATTATGGGCAAAATATAAATAGCTCTAGAATACAATCAGAAAATTCATAAACAATTGTTAAAATTGTGGGATTTGACTAACCAAATATTGACTAAATAATTTATGACTTTAGCTTATATACATATTTTATGACCTAGTCTATACACATTATACAAAATAAACTAGCACCCTCAAGTTGAAGCATATATATCGGTCATGCCCAACTTGTGTACAGTAGTGTCAAACAATGGTTTAAACAATCCATTTGTAAGAATATCAATATTGTTTCTCGGGTGGGAACAAATAGAATACAGATCAGGGCGCCGCTATGGTGAAATATCGATCCACCTCAAGCCGCGAGTGACGAGACGAGTCTTGTAGCGCTCAAGTGTCCTGGGAGGCAGTTTCACTTGCAGCCAATTGTGATTGTTTCTCAAGAACATGCATTTCTTCGAGAACTACCTAGTTCCACACATGAATAGTTAGAGGAATCTGTATAGACTTAACTTAATGGAGAGAACACTAGCAGAGAAGAGCGACAAAGTGGTAGAAAAGTGAGAATAAGAAACATATTTGGACCAAATACCTTTCCAAAGAGCAATAGGAAGTTCAGTCTCACTTGCTATTGGACCATAATTAAAAGAAGATTGATCAGGAAAAGGCGACTCTACAAGGGACAATTGAGGCATAGATGTGCGACTAGTTGGTTCTAAAAAATCACGAGTGAGTAAATAGTAAAGCACGAGCAACTTTCAAAATATGCTTATTTTTTCGTACGACAATGTCGTTTTGTTGTGGAGTATTAACACATGAGCTTAACTGAACAATGTCTTTGGTAGAAGAAAAAGAATGTACCCAAAGTATCCTTAAAATATTTCGACCATTTTCGCTTTTTGGAATTTTAATTTTCGTATTGAATTGAGTTTCAATCATATGATAAAAATCTTAAAAAAATTGTTTGACTTCTGATTTTTTATTGAGCAAGAAAACTCATAAGACTCGAGTATGGTCATCTATAAAACTTACAAACCGCCATTTGCCAAAAATTAACTCAACCCAAGAAAGACCCTAAATATCACTATGAATAAGCGAAAAAGGTACAGATGGGCTATATGGTCGACATGAAAAAACCGCTCGCTTATGTTTCTCAAAAGCACAAATATCACATTGAAATAACGAGGGATTTTTATCAACAAAAATATTATGAAACAACTGTTTAAAATAAAATAATCTTGGATGAACCAAGCGATAATGTAAAAAAAATTATTTCAGTCATTAACAAAAACAACCGACTTAAAACACGAACTATACACTGGTACAAATTCAAGATATGTATAGATGTAGTTACATATTTGAATTAGAATTCTAAATAAGTATCTTATATGATATATTTTAGAATTATAATTCAAATATGTAACTACATCTATCCATATCTTGAATTCGTACCATTACCTTCCCCTTCAAAACAACCTTGTAAGGTTGGAGGTACATGAACATCTAATCTCTATTCCAGGATCCCGTGGAAATTAATAATAAAATACTTTCACTATTTCAAGTGGAGAAATCACCATATTAGTGGATGTCCATGTGAATTAGGTATTTAGACTCCTAAGTATATAAGAGTAGTTTCCATTATATTGTGTTTCCTAATTCTAGTAGGAATATGTTATTTACTCATATATAAAAGGCTCATTGTTGTACACAATATACCATCAATAAGACCTAATATTTTCTCTCTTATATTTTCTCTCTTCTCTTGTGTGTTCTTACTCTTCAATTTACAACACATTACCAGTCCGATCAGTCTCAAGCACTATTATGTCGAATCTCACAAAACTCGATTTTGTGGCACTTGATATTTTCGGAAAGAACTACTTATCTTGGGTGCTAGATGCGGAAATTCATTTAGATGTGAATGGTCTTGGAGACACAATCAAAGAAGGAAACGCATCATCTAACCAAGATAAAGCAAAGGCTATGATTTTTCTTCGTCATCGCCTTCAAGAAGGTTTAAAGACTGAGTACCTTACTGTCAAGGACCCACTTGTTCTTTGGAACAATTTAAAGGAAAGGTATGACCACCAAAAAACTGTTATTCTTCAAAGAGCTCGTTATAATTGGATTCATTTGCGACTTCAAGATTTTAAAACTGTGAGTGAATTTAATTATGTATTATTTAGAATCATATTTCACAATTAAAATTGTGTGGAGAAAAAGTAACTGATGAGGATAAAAAAACATTCTCTACTTTTCATGCATCCAATATGCTCCTGCAACAACAATATTTTTTTTTTATCAACAAAAGTACTCTTTATTAAGTTTCCAAAGAAGAAACAAAAGCACATACACCCAAGAAATAGGAAGAAAAAACAGCAAGTGAAAGCCCCAAAAAAGGGTTACAAGTTTGATGCTAAAGCTAAAGCTGAGTTAGCAAGTGAGCAAGACAAGGACCAGGATGAGGAGGTCTGGACCTTAAGTGATGATGAGCTCACATAAAAAGACATAGCCACAATTCTAGAAAAGGAGACATCTGCATCTTCTCCAACTCCCTCGAAGACCAATTTACTGCGGGCCAACCAGATGTGCCAAAGACAAATGTGACCCACTGCTTCCCAAGGTTTAGGAAAAGAGATCAGACTCATACCTCTCCATTGGATCAGCAGCAGCGGGAGAGAGGCAAAGAAAACAGAGGAGACCCTCCACCAACGCAGAATCTTGTGTCAAATTGACCGGGACCAAGGACACAGTCTTCGAAAGGAGCACCGACGACAAAGAAAATCCGCAATCGAGATTTTTAACTCGCGATCCTCCAAAACACATGGCGCTGGTAACCGATCCAAAGCAGCAACTATAGGAAAGATCGAACCTTAAGCAACGAGATGGATATCCATACTAGTTTACAACAGCAAAACGCAGGAGAGGCTGTGGTCAAAACACTGAGAAAAGAGGCTGCTTTACTTACTGTGAACACGCCCATAGAACTGGGCGTCCAAATAATACGATCATGTCGAGAGGGATTGGGCTTCAGTGATTCTAGGGCACGCATGGGCTTGTTTCTCCCATTCTAAAAGCCCACGGTGATAGACAATAGACAAGCAGTTTGAGAAGAAATCTTTGACTGTGCCATTCTTAAGCACTGATAAAGAGTAGAGCCTAGGATATGAGAGGCACAAGACAGCATCACCAACCCAGGGATCATGCCAAAAACTGATCTTATCACCCGAAACCAGCACCCACCGAAAGCCCTTGACCCCAAAAAGATCTGCAAATGATGAGGAGAGCTTGAGATCGGAGATATGCTTGAGAGTGGGCGAGAGATTTGGGTGTACTACAAATTCGAAGTTCCACTCCCTTGAGTCTCAGCTGTACTTTGAGCAGACCACTATTTTCCAAAGCGAGTCCTGTGATGTGGCAAAACGCCACCACCACTTGGCTAGGAGGGCCTTGTTCATAACTTCAAGGTTGCGAATGCCCAGGCCACCGGAAAACTTGGGGAGGCAGACCTGACTCCAACTCACTTTGCATAATGGCCGGTTACCCGACGAGGCTCCCTATAAAAATCTTCGTTGCATTTCACGCAAGACATTTTGAGGGGCTTTGAACAATGACATGAAGAATAATGGAAGGCTCGATAGCGCCACTTTGAGGAGAATAATTCTGCCTCCAAGTGAAACGTGCCTATTTTTGCATAAAGAGAGTCGATTCTAGAATTTATTAAGAACGAGGTTCCAAGTAGTGTAGCGCTTTGGGTTGCTACCAAGAGGGAATCCGAGATAATGAATAGGTATGGAGCTTGTTTTGCATTCGAGAGCAGGGGCCAGGTCGGACTGCATATTTGGTTGCATCCCAAAATAGACCACGTTGGATTTGTTGAAGTTCACTTTTAAGCCCGAAGCAAGTGTGAAGTTCTGAAGGATGCTTTTGACATTACTTGCGTGCAGTACGGATGCTTCCATGAAAATAATAGTGTCGTCCGCGAATTGAAGGTGAGACACATGACAATCCCGACCAATCTAGAAACCCGAAAACAACCCCATTTGCGTGGTTTTCTCAAAAATAAGATGAAGAGATTTAGCCGCTAAGATGAAAATGAAGGGGGATAATGGGCAGCCTTGCTTAACTCCTTGTGTGATTTTGAATTCATTCGAGGGGGAGCCATTCACTAAAACCGATACGTGGGAGTCCAAACACTTTTGAATATACACGCCATTTGATCCCGAAACCCATGGAAAACATGCAGTGATCCAAGAACCCCTAGTCAAGCTTGTCAAAAGCTTTCTCGAAATCCAAATTGATAACCGTTGCATTTGCTATACATTTACGAAGATTGAAAACAACTTCGTTAGAAATAAGAACTCCATCAATAAGTTGTCTATCTTTGACAAAAGCCGACTGAATGTCACTAATCAGAGATGGCAAAACGGACATGAACCGAGCTACAAGAATTTTGGACAACAACTTAAACATGGACGAGACAAGACTGATTGGGCGATAATCCTCCAAGCGTTGCGGGTTCGGGCATTTCGGGATGAGAGCTTTATTGAAAGCCGAGTTTAAGCTTTTCCCAATCTTTCCATGAACCTGAAAGTCAAACAAGAAATCCATCACATCTTTTTCAATAATGTGCCAGCATGTTTTAACAAAACATAAATTGAAACAGTCGGGGACGGGAGCTTTTGACCCATCGCAGTCCTTTACTAATAGCCACACTTCTTCCTCAGAAAAAGGAAGCTCCAAATTGGCAGGTATGTTTTCTGAAATTTAAAGAAAAGGGAGGTCTGTGAATATTGCCATGGGTCCGATAGGTTTTGATAATCTCTTTTCGAAATGGTTTGCAATGAGCTCTTTAACCAATGCCAGATTATTAACCCAAAACAACCATTATGAAAGAAGCCCTCAATCTGGTTCCTGCTTTTCCGGACAACTCTAAGTCGATGGAAAAATCTGGTGTTTTTGTCTCCATCTTTAAGCCAAGTAAGTTTGGACTTTTGTTGCCAGAGAGAGGAGAGGGCCGAGGTTTTTTGGGGTAGGGCTGCGGCTGCATTTGATTTGATGTCCAATTCTGCTGTTGTGAGGGATCTGGATTCACTAATCAAGTCCAAAATATCAATACTAGTTGAAAGCTCATTTATCTTCGTTTCAATATCTCCAAAAAATGATAAGTTCCATCCTTTTAGAGCTGTTTTAAGGTGCACCAATTTTTTTCCATAACACAAAACAAGGTTCGCCGGCAACTAATATGGAGGACCAAAATTTTGTGATGAAATCCAAGAAATCTGGATGCTCGAACCAACATTAAGAAATTTGAAAGGACGGGGGCCCCAATCAGTTATAGGTTGAGCAAGTTTTATGGGACAAGTGATCCGATACATGACGATGGAGACCTGTCTGTGAGAGCGTCCAAAACATGCAGAGGGCTTCTGCGTTGACCACAAATCTGTCAATTCTGCTTGCTATGCCTCGGCCGTACCAAGTAAAGCGTCTACCGACAAGGGGAAGATCGGAGAGATCATAAGAATGGAGAAAGTCTGCAAAACCCTTGATTGATTTGCATTTCGGAGGCGGTGGTGGGCTAGTCTTTTCCTCGGCCGAAAGAATGGCGTTAAAATCCCTGCCAACTATGATTTGGACCGTTGAAAGAAGATAAGAGTAAGGTGAGCCTAGCCCACATTGCAATCTTTTTCGGAAGGGTGGATGGGCTATAGACATTAATGAAGAGTCCGACTTGAGTCTAAGGTAGCCAAAAGCCATCTAGGGAAATAAAAGATTTGTCCATGATCCAGTTTGTGACATTTAATCTCGATGGATCCCATATGCAGGCCAGCCCTCCAGATCGACCCTCCGAAGCCGAGAAGCAGCTATCAATGGAGCTAAACCACATAGCCCTGAAGTTGCCCGGTAGCATTGTTTCCATCTTTGTTTCCTGCAAGAAGAGGAGAGCAGGTCTATATTTCTGAGAGAGCATGCTGACTGCTTTCCTTTTTTTTGTTTGAGGAACAATCTCGAACATTCCTTGAAATTATGTCCATGTGAGAGAAAGAGTTTGGAGTTTGAGAACAATGGAGGGGGGAAAGGTGGGTAAGTGGGAAGGGAGGGAGGCTGAGGAGGACGGAGTGGGTTTAGGATTTCATCTTCTCGAGCACCTGAAGCAGACAATCTTTGTTACCGCTGCTAACAAGACCCAAAGATTTCCCAATGTTCAGGATTTGAGTTAAGTCTGCTTGCCTAAAGTTTGAGAGATGAATGTGACTTTTCGAGGGTTTGGTTTGTTTTTTAGGGGCTTGGTGATGTTGCATGAGCTTTTCAAATCGAGCCAACTCGCAAGTTGGGCCACACAATTGGCCTCCCAAAACCCTCAACTCAGTAAGGTCCATGAAAGATGACTTCGCGCACAAGACAACAAGAGATCCCACATGACAACCAAAGATTGAGAACCAACTCTCGTTATAAATAGTGATCCCCAAATAGTAAGAAGATAAGCATTAAATGTCGAAGATACTAGTCTACTTGTCGGGAGTATAATCTGACTTAAACATCTGAGAAGTTTCAGTTGAGAGAAGACTTGTTTTGCAAGTTTAAGTTCTCAGAGACAATATGAGCGCACAATTTGTGGATCAAGAGAATCTGTGGGTAACATTTGGTGAACCCGACTTGAACATCCAAGAAAAGAGAAAAGAGAAGCATAGATATGATACAGAAATCAGTGACAATCAACTCTGAGTACGAGGAAGGTTCGAGAACCCAAACCAAGTCAAATTTCCTAAGAGGGTAACCAACTAGGCCACGCCTATATGAAATGGGCGTCAAGTAATAAACACCCCACCCCAAACTTCAGATTAAACCTCATTCTCAATCCTGACCTGTCTAAAGACACAACTTGCGATTTAGAACCAATGCTAGTCGAAGAAATTGAGAGGATGACTGACAAAGGGAAATATTTGTAAGTAAGATTAAAGATTACAGAGGATAAACTTGATCTCATAGAAAGATTAATGGACATGACATTAGAAAGGGCAAAGTAGATAAAATACCTTGAGCATTTTGAAAGAAGAAGAACACTCACCCCTCTACTCAACTAGAGGACTGAGAAGAGCAACAACTAGGTATAACTTAGACTACATATATATCACCTTTCATCGGGGATATATGCATAAATGTCTTCTCTAGAGACTTTAAAATTCTTAAGATTCCAAAATACGAAAGAAATGGAGACCCCGAGCACCATCTTGATGACTTCTCGTCCTACATGAATATGAAGTATCAAGTCAAACGCCATGATATGTCGTGCTTTCGAACCAACCCTAGGAGGAAACACAAAAGACTAGTTCAAAAAACAAACGAAGTCATCCATCTCCAATTACATGCATCTTTCAGAAGAATTTGTGACCGGTTTGCACACAAGTGCCAAGTCGATAAAGACAATGATGCACCTGCTAGGTATTGTTCAAGGTCAAGGTGAATCACTGCAAAACTATGTTTCCGAATTCTCAGACATTTACCAAGACGTATACTATGTCACTTTCTCTAACGTTTACCAGGACATATATGATGTTACACCGGAAACAACAATCTTAACATTCATAAATAGATTACAATTGGAGTTCAAGTTAACAGAGACCCTAAAATTAAGGCAAGCCTCTCCAGAACAATAAGGAAACTAATAAAAAAAAGCACAAGCTACATCAAAGTAGAATAGTTTTTTAAAAAAATAAATGAAAGAAGATAAGGAAAATGAGATAAAAAAAATAAGGAAACGAGTAAGTAAATATAAAGCCTTCTAAGAAATTATTAAACACAAGAAAATATAGCGCCTTCCACAAGCAACCCAAACATGAAACTGAAGAGTGCATTGATTTGCACTTTGAAGAACGAGATCGAGAGGGTAGTTTGGGGAGGAGACCCAAGTAAATACAAGGCCCAACCTCACTAACATATAGGCGAGAGGTTCATAGGCAAAAAAGAGCTTTAACATAGAAATAGAAGAACATAGTAGCCCCAAAAGAAAGAAATGGGAGAGGCAAAAGCCTAGCACCAGTCCACAACATATACTATGTCAAGCAAGCAAGGTAAAACCTTTTATAAAGTTGACAACAAGATTTTATCTTTCGAGACATTTTATGAAGGGCATCAACAGGTCGGTTGCATTTCTATTATAGATCCTCCTCCAACCTATTTAAATCTCTCTTTTTCTCTATAATTTGAATCTCAAACTTGGCGTTATGTTTCTTGACAAACCCTATCTCCTCCTTCTCCCATTCTCTTAGGAAGCATGCTCCTTCAACTCTTTTTGAGCATTTATCTGTTGTTTGACATATTGTTGCGTGACAAGGGTTTTCTGCATAACATATTTTTCTTAACGGTTCATCCACTCAGACAACTTCATGCAGAAATGTCCAATCTACACTAGTATAACATAACAGTCAATCTCAATGAGGCGCTGAAAGAACATCGGTCAAAGGTGGTCATTAGACGCGTTCTCTAAAATTAAAGAGTCAATGTAATAATGAACGATCTTGAATAGGCACACAATGCTAGTGTACACCCGAAAGAGATTCTCCCTAGCATTGAGAGAGAAGTCGAACTGCATAAGAGAATCATGCTTTGGAACACGAGAATAGTCAGCCTCCTCGGGAAACCACTCTCGCATCACCCTTTCTGCATTATTTTTTAAATACACAACCCACCCTGCCTAGAACCCAACATATTGAATATCGAGTTCATGGAGGGGACTAGACTACTATAATCCGCTTGCCCGAACTTGATATATTAAATATGTAATATATAATTCTTTTATTTTATACTTTTTAAATATAAATATGATAAAAATTATTTTACTTTATCAATTTTATGTATTAAATTGGTCGTATAAATTATGACCGAATATATTTAAAGAATTAGTATTTCATTTATTATATTTTTAAAAATAAAATTATAAAGTTTTTGAGGAGAGATATGGGTCATACAATACCCGTCCCATTGTCATTCATTTCGTCATGGTACAATCACATCAAAATTTTAAATGATATAATTTAGTAAAGAAAATAAAAATATTATTCACGTCATCATAATTTGACGGCTCAATTACGAAATAGACCAATTTGAAACAAAAGGGAGACTCATAAGACCAAATTATAAGAACAATCTTGATACTAAGATGACTAAACTAAAACAGAAAACAAATAGGGGATCAATTTGAAACAAAATAGATAGTAAGACAATCATTTTAGAGCAATCTTAATAATAAGAGATCCAACTAAATTGAAACAAAAATCAAATTGAGAACCAATTTGAAACGAAATTGATAATAAGATGTCAATTTTGAGACATTCTCTCTTTTTTTTAGAATAAAAATTAATTTTATAGTTATATTTTGTTAAAAAGAAAAATATTATAGTTATATTTTAACATTTTTGAATTTGTTATTGTATTTACAAAATGTTTTATGACAAACTGTATTTAGCATGAACCCTATACTTTTTTGGGGGGTAAAATAATATGCATGTAGGGCTGTCTTGAAGGAATCTAATCTAATATATATATATATATATATAATTCTCAAGCA
>JAYMTF010006302.1:0-10421 GCA_036897485.1 Pelargonium nanum
CAGCTCACGTGGACAAGAAGACACTCCTAGTGTGTTTGGGTTGACCGAAAGTCAAAACAGGCACATCAATATCAAACATACTTCTTGGAATGACTATCCTGATTAGGAAAACATTCAGCCTAGAATAGTAATTACATTACATATCATTCCCACGTACTGAACGTAGGCTTAAAGTTTCATTTATTGGAAATGCTATAATATAGATATGATCTCGCGCAAACAGCAAACACCGTTCTTTCTCTATCTGCTACTTATAATCACTCTCATTATTGCACCACTATATGTGTGTGTTGATTTGTATCTTTGAATTTATTACCGTAGGAGGCCCAAACTACCAAAATGTAATCAACTTCTTGATGGAATCAATATGATGGGAGTGAGTATTAAAGGCCCGACAAGTAAGGAATTGGCCCAAGACAATGAAATTCATGAGAAGAGGCATAATTTTATATAGATACTAATGTAGCAGAGTTAGTGGATTTGATTTAAAATCAAAAATATTGATAAGCACATAAAAGGGGGAGAGAAATATAGAAATTCTTATTGTTACAAACATTATGGTGGTTTTGTAGTTACTTGGAGGTGAGTGATTCATATCACAAATTATATCATGATCAGATACCATTTTGGAACGTTCTTGCAAAAGTACAACGGGAGGAAACCAACGTATTATTTCCTTTGGATCTTGGTAGTATACTCTAGCAACAGTATCACGTTATTAGTTTAACAAAGATGAGATGTGGTTTTGTTTTATGAGTGGCTAACATTTTTAGGGATATGATCTCATTAAGCTTAAGCACATTTATAGGGAGCAATGCTCATCTCACATATGCTCCCTTCCATCAATACTACAAATGTGCAAACTCGCAAGTTTCCTTAGGACCTGGGTATATCTTGCAAAAGGATCTACAAGCTTATACTTCACTATTTCTTGAAAACTTGCTGCAACATTAGCCATAAGATCCGGACATACAATGTTTTGACTCCACAATCTTGAGGTCAAGGTTGATTTCCACAGGTTGGCAATGGAATGAATATGATGGGAGTGAGTATTAAAGGCCCAACAAGTAAGGAATTGTCCCAAGACAATGAAGCACATGAGAAGAGCCATAGCTTTTTGTCTGTAGAGGTAAAATGTTTGTGGAGGTAGCTGGAATGAGGTAAAATATATGTAGAGAATACAGATTTTGTTTGGTGAACTAATGTCTGAAAGAAGTTTGAAAAGAAATTTTGGATTTGAGATTGTTTGGTAAAGTTGTCTGAAAGTAAGTGTATTAATTTGAATTTACTAAAACACCATTTCATTAATAATAAAATAAAAAATTAAAATATTATATACAAAGGGTTGCAGTGAACCCTAACGTACCTTTCCAAATTGTTGCCTCTTTTATGTGGTCGACCATAGCCCTTATATGCCTAATTTTTGTGGTCTATTGTGCAAGTATCGATAATTTCACTACTTCGGTAACGATTCAGACTCAAGAGCGTCAGCATAGTCGATCACTTTTACAGACGATGATGACATGTCACCAAGGAAAAATCCAACAAGGTGCTCAAAGTCAGAAGTAAGAGAGATGAACTCTGATTAAGTGGAAGTACAAAAAGGAAAGAAGAAATCGTCAAAGATTTGAGAGTCATCACAAGCGATCATGCCAAAATCGAAGAAATTGTTTGACTCCAAGGGTCATGAGAACAAATTCTTCAATCGTTTGCCAACGTTTTGTGGTTACAGGTACTTATGTTCAATTTGATAATTTGGACAATATACATATTGTCAATTGGTTAACGGAAGTAGGTTTGGATAAATACTGCATATAAAGAACCAATATATGAGGACTTGGTTAGATATTTCTATTATAATTTGAATGTTAAAGAATCTGTCAGTGGCATGGAGATTATTACATATGTGAAGGGAACCAGAATTAAGTTGGATGAAAAATTGATTTGAGATGTTTTAGGGTTTAATGACCCAATTAAAAGGGAGGAAGATACATATGCACGATTTTTCAATGTGAATGAGTCTGATGAGATTGTGGATTGGAAGTATAGTACTTGTTTCAATAAGTTTGCTGCTGAAAAAAAATGGTTGTTTGTTGAACCCTTATATAAGATTCTCCATAAAATTGTGGTAGAATGCATTGTTGTTAGAAGTGGATGTAAAACAAGTGTGTCATATAAATATGCAGTTCGAAATTTATATAACTACGTGATTGACCAATATTAACTCTAAATCTACCGCTTAAAATTCAATCATTTGTATCTAAAACTAACTAGGAGGTCGACCCATATTAACTCTAGGTCTATTACTTACGATTCAATCATGTGTATCTAAAACTATCTAGGAGGTCGACCCTTATACTTATGGGTTTACCGACTATTGGTCGACCTTCCAATAACACGGTCTACCATACAAGTACAAAATGTGCATAACATATATCTACGGTCAACTCACAGCATATCTTCGTAGATCGTACAATGTTTTTCTCATTGATGAACACTACTAAACCTATTTCAATCTTTTAACTCCATACAATTGCAAACTCAAGTAAATAATGAACAACTAATGGAAGTCAGAAATAAATACCTTCTATGGAAAATAGATGACAGAAATCGTAGAGTTTGTTCTCTGTTTCAATGATTTTCTCTGTGAAAAATCATGTGCACTTCGTTCTTCTCTCTTGCAACTCTTCACACTGCACTTTCTACTACTCTGTCATAATATTCAATTTCAAATCTCAACAACAGAGCGTTCAATGCATTGAAAATGATGATTGAAAATTAGTTTCAAGAATTAATTGGGTTAATAAAAAATTGAAATTTCCTACCGGAGATACAATGATCTGTACAGGAGCCTCCCACCTCCTGTGGAAATAGCTCCTGCAAGCTCCAAACTCTACAGACATCATGTACAGTAAACTTACAGCCAAACATCTTTCTCCTTATTTCTCTACAGACCTTGTTGCTGCAGGAGACAAGTAGACTATCCAAACAAGCCCTTAATTGGATTGTCTTCTCTCTTTTCACTCTATAATTTCGTTTCCAAAAATGGGTTCATCAAATATTGATGATTGATAGAACTTAGTATTGCTATTTCTCTCGAGTTGAATTGTGTAGTGTGTTCTTCTTCCTCTGTTTCATTTCTCTTGCTGAATTTTTCATTCTTGTAAATGTTTTCCAATTGGCAACATTTACTTGAAGTTAATAGAATTAACATGAAAGATTTTGAACAGAGGCCTTATCATTTTCTGTGCTCTATTATTCCTGTCTGTGTGTTTGTTCGAGTTAACCTCTAAGGTCATACCACTTGATTACAGTGGAGTAGTGTGTCATTATAGATACAACAACAAATTCAGTGAACAACAAAAATATATAATACCACTTGGTAGCTCAGCTCAGCTCACTGCTCCTGGAACCTTTTCTTCAGCTTGCACCACAATCCGTTCTTTGTGTGAAGAGTGGCCCCTGTTACCAGTTCAACAGATTCGGGGGCTCCTTTCAGCTCCACATTGAACTTTTGCAACAGCAATGCCAATCCTATCGTTGACTCCATTAGAGCAAATTGGTCTCCTACGCATTTTCTCGGCCCTCCTCCAAAAGGCAGGAACGCAAAATCTGATATTATCTGCACCAGCACCAACCATGGCCGGGGTCACATTATTATTATTAGTTAGCAGCTGAACGGAACCGAACTGAACTAGCAAGTTACCTCATTTGGATACAACGCTCCAGGGCTTCGAGATGGATCAAAACCAGCCCAACCTTCAATTCCTTTGCTCTTGTTCTCCACCAAAAACCTTTCCGGCTCAAATTCATCGGGCCGATCCCAAAAGTATGGAGATCTATGAAGATTATATACCTGGAAGCATGGGTTTTGTTTTGAAGGACATTATGATATGTGTATATATATATATAAGCTCCAGGTATGATTCCAGGCTTTTGCATTGAATTTAACAACAATTTCATATGTAGATACATTTATTCATGCACCGTAACTACAATATAATTTAAACTTCAACAAAAGATCATACAAGAAGAACAAAAAACAGTGTAAATGCCAACTACTCACAGAAAGGAAGATATCAGTTCCAGCGGGAATTGGATAACCGTCTTTGTCACCCATGTACCCCCCTGCACAATTGAGTAAAGTAAACACGAAGTCGTGCCATAAAAGGATTCAAGAATCCACAACTGGCTTCCACTACTAAAAGGTAAACCTTGTTGGCTTTAGCTCATTCGCTTTATATTTATGATTTATCCAATGTGGGACTTTAATTAACCCACTTCAACAGTAGCAATATGTCCAACAAAGTTAACGCTTTGCTAATTGCCGAACCTGAAAGGTGTCAACAAATGAAAATAATGATCCTGTAGCCTATTAGGTCAGACATTAGACATCCAACATTGTGCTATCTAACCAAAGTTGTAGGTTTCATTTCATCCTCTTTAGAAATACTTTCTGTAGACTTAATAACCAAATCCCTTAGAATTAACCCAAGTTAGAGACATACGAGTATGTTTTCGTAAAAGCAATTGATGCGCTATAGGAAAGAAATAGAAGACATGCCCCAAAACCCAACACCCACTCATATATGTACTCTGCATTAGCAACACAAAATGGAAAAGTGCACATCAATCATGCTTCATTCAACGTGTTTTTCTTTCACGTCTTTTTTGGAGCACTAGCTGGAGTCATAAGTGATATGTAATACCTGGCAATACATCTGATTTGAGGGAACGTCTAATGAGCAACGGAGGCTGAGGATATAGACGTAGAGACTCTACAACAATAAGTCTTATATACCTGTAAGATTGGCATGCAACATATACATCATTATTGCAGTCTGAGCCACTAGGAGGATTTACAAACAAGCAAAACCGAATCCAATCAAGTAGAGCAACGCCCAAAGATATCCTAAGAATATAATAACAATAATCATGTTGCCACTTACAGATTCTTGAATATCAACTCTTACAAGCCCAAGCTTACTTCATTGGATTGAATGTTTAAGTTTACTGGGATTGGCTTATTGGTAATACGAAGTTTTGTTTATATTCTCATGGAAGCTTCTTATAAAGCAGCAACCAATAGAAGAATTTGAGAGAATAATGATTTGGAGACTTACTCCAACTTTTTTAGTGATTCTAAAGTTGGCCTCTCCTGACCAAGCACCAAATCAATCTCTGCTTGAGCCTTTTTCATTTTTGAGGGATTCTGCATACCATCAGAATCAATTAGTGTGAACATGGCAAAGGCAAATCTTGTAAATAGAGTAATAGGATTTATAAAAGAACGTTATGAAATTAGCACATCTAAATCCAAAAATCAAGTAAGAAGGCACCTACTTGCGCAAGTAGGAAAATAGACCAAGTAAGAACAGCGGCAGTTGTTTCATGGCCAGCAATAAGCATCGTCATCAAATCGTCTCTTAGCTGTTCAACATTGTCAGAGATGAAGTAACAAAACCACCCACAAAGATAAATTTTGAATATCCAAAAGATTCTGACTAAACAGCACAAGAGGAAAAAGATGTTAAGTACTGCTGCACATATTTACCTGACGGTCATCAACATCAGCTCCTCGCATATCAACTAAAAAGCGCAAAAGACTTGCATCCTGCAAACTCCTTAATTACAATTACAATGCTAGAAATGCATTACCTTAAATCAACAATGTCTGAAAACTCCTAATATCACTACCCAACTTTAGAGGTAATAGGTAGATGAAAATCAAAATGGAATATTCATTCATTAAGAACATATACCAACCTTTAGATTTGAGTAGTCCCTTTGCTGCAGCTTCTCAACATCTGTTTCCTGCCACATAATATAATCAGATAAAAGTTCTAGACACTGGTTTACACAACATTTAATTTCATATGATTCAAGTAATCAATGTTTAAACAGAGATACATTCTATCAGAGTACCCAATGTTTACATGATTGCCTACTCCCAACATTCAATCCCCACTTCCATCAATCATGCATCTTCAACTCATCCTTACCTGTCTTGTCTCTTTTGCATTTCTGATGAGCCCGTCAAGACAGTCGTTGATAACTTTGAGATCAGCTTGGAACTTGCGCTGTCTTGGGACTATCCATCTTGCAAGAGGAAATTTCCAGTAAGGGATGTAGAAAGTAGATCTATGTTCAGCTTCAAAAAGAGTACCATATACTGCCTATAATATATTCATTAAAGAACTTAGTGTCAAAACTCTGTACCCAAATAGTTTATGCCAATGCCAAAATGAAATGATGATGAAGATAATTCTGAGATACATAGCAGCTAAACTTTCAACTCACATTGCCTAGCTTAATTAGTTGACCATTTAAGAACACCTCCCTTCCAATATTTATGAACATGTCTTTTAATATAAAGAAGAATAAAATCTTTGAAACATTAAGTAGAAAATGGAGCAGTATCCAGAAACTTGTACTTATATGGTTAAATGTGAATGCAGATATGTCTCTTAATAAGTAGGATTTCTAAGGTGGTTAACAAATACAGGATAGAAGAAATACATGCGAACAGCTACATATTGTTACATTTCTTTATAATACATGTAAGACAGCTTTAACTCTAATAATCTAGTTTTATGAATATGCAGAACGACCCTTCTAACATAAGCTTACTGAAAAAATGCCACCATGATAAGAAGCAACTTCATCACAAAATGGATATAGGGGTAAGCTCACCACACTTTACATCTCAAAGATGATGCTAAATAACTCTATTGACCTTTCAAACAAGACTACCACTTAGTAGAAGAGAGATTCTTGACGGGCACAACCTTTCAAGTCTATGCTTGCAAGGATAATAACACAAGCATGAACAGGGCACAGTGGTTTCAATATATTTGGGAATGTTGCAGCCTTATGGTTTACCTGTTCGAATGTAGGAGTTGGTAACTTGTAAATTACTTCATCACATCCTACTGACTAATGTCAATATGAATAATTTTTTTCTAGAGTGAAGTACATTAGAATCATCCTAACAGCATCTTTACTAAGGGACTTGAAATATGCATTCAAAACTGAACTATAATATTTTTATGCAACCTATCAATGTAACCCAATCACCCTCCTTCCTCCAAGGTTTGGTACTCAGAATATTCAGCTATCAAGACCACCTAGGCCCAATAAGATTTATTTATGATACAAATTTATGCAAAAAGTTATGATGATATATGTGAGGATTGAAGCTTGGAGGATTGTAAGATGAGAAAATTAATATTGTGGCAAAAATAAAAATAATAATACTTCAAAGGCATGTCATGTTAGATAGACTAGGCGACGTGTGTATGGAAAATGCAAGAGTGTATTGTAAAACAAATTACCAATATCAAGTCAAGTATCTTGACATGCTATTGCTTGGAAAGAGTAACATAGAATGGTGCAAGAATGTGAGAATAAAAAGCATTATATCAAACCTTAATCACAGGAGACTCTTTCGTCACAGAACCAAAGTCGAAATTAAAGACACCAAGTCCAATTATATCCAAGGCCAAACTAGAAAACTCCGCTTCAAGATCTAATTCAATCTCTTTCTTTTCATGTGCGCCTCCTAGAAGATTCTCAAATTTCAACATTGTCCTCTCCGTACAATCAGTAAATGTTTTGACCATAGCCTCCAAGTATAAGGTATGGAACGCAGGAGCAATAACTGTGAATTATTTTGAAAGAATTAAGGAAACAGCTTAGCAAGTAATAAGTGCTACTAGTATGTATTGGGATCAAAAGTACATTTTAGTAGTTAACTGCAAATAAGCACATGATATTCTAAAGGCATTTTGCTTTAATCTATCTATATCATTTGGTTATGTAATTCCATTCCTAAAAACATGGGCCAATCTACCAAGTCAATCCAAACTTTAAAATTCATAAGTTGCCCCAATACTTGCTAAATATTAATTCCTCGTCCCAAAAATGAGTGTCTTGTTTTCCTTGGCATTTTTGTTCCAAAATGAGTGTACTTTTTTCCTTATTAGGAAGTTAGTTATGTATGAATTACCAGTAGCATCCCTATAATAAATTAGTTAGTATCCTTTAAGTTTGTTACAATACATGTCTACAGGATTACAAAGGAAAAAGTTCTACACTAACTAAGTTTTCCTTAATTATTTTCAAAATGAAAACCAAGACATTTATTTTGGGTAAGAGGAAGTACATCAAATCGAAGAGTGGAAATGAATCCAAGAAGGAATCAATAACATTATAAGGAGACAAGAGGTGAAGACTCAAATGTGGCCGCCAAAACATATTGAAAATCGCATACCATATTTATAAGGCAATCTTGAAATCTTGTGCAGAAGCCACTCTACTGAATCTTCACGGCGTAAGTGTTCAAATTTTTTTGGCTTCTTCTACTTCATATATTAATTATTAATGTTAAAGCTAATTATTTTATGGCCGGCACAGGCCAAGGATACCATGGGAGTTGATTTACTCGAGCACGTTTCCTACAAAACTTATAATAAAGCATAGGAGCTGCCCCCTCTAGGCTTCCCTGCCCCCTCTAAATATGGATTACGTTTTGTCAAATCAAGGAATATCTATATTTGTCTTAAACAATTAATCTAACAAGAATTTATTCATACCTTAGTTAAAACTAATGCAATATACCCCTTTACTACTAATTGAGAGGGGTCCCTAGCTATTATTAGGTATTATATATTAAGAGAGAATAACCTATAAAGTTACCAGGAAAGCATAAGGTTCTCTTTATGTTAAGTCCAAAGAGAAAAGCTTTTTGTTAAAAAAAAAGGGTCCTTGTGCATATAGAAAGCCACTAATGCTCTAACCCCTTGCTGAATTGAAAGTAATAGTTTTTATAGAACTGCCTTTGGTTTGTGCCTACCCAATAATAATGTATTGAGCAGTTCTCTCTTACTACGAGACCATTTGAACCCTCGTGTGCCAATTATTTATATTGCTTTTAGTTCGTATGTCCTTCACATCTGAATATGATGCAATGCATGGTATAACAATGAGCAATAGAATATAACTGGAGGTGGCACCCAAGAGCATAGGAAGGACAAAGGGTTGATGAGATGATTCGGTCATGTTCAACGGGGACCATAAACACAGCAAAGAAGGTAAATGGTGTAGTTCAAGTGGATGTGGAGGAAGGCAAAGACGAGGCCTTAAGTGAAGTAGGGAACCAAGATTTGTTGAGTTGTATATGTACGAACAACAAAAACTCAAAACAAATACATCTAGGGATAAACATCAATTTTAGATCTAAAATAAAGATAAGAGCATTATTTTTGTTTACCAGTTAAGATGCAAACTCGAATATTATTTGCTCACCTCTTCTCCTTTGCTTCCAAGTGTCCAGGTCAGCAGGTATGAGTCCTTTCCCCATTATTGGTTCAAGGATATCAGCAAGAACTCCCTAGTTAAGAAAATATGACAACTTTGGTACAAGGAACCAGATGCGTAGAATTATAAACATGAACAAAGAAGGAAAAGTGTTATCTAACAAGGGGTTTCAAGGCTTATTTTAATAGACAAACAGCCTTAAAAATAATGTTTATATTTAAAATAAAATAAAAAGGATTATTGTTTTCCAGTATACTTCTATCTTCTTCTTTTTTCAATGGACAGGACAGTTGTATAATATAGAAGGATGTGGGAGAAGGGGAATTCAAGAAAGAAGAAACAAAAACAGAAATATTACATCAAAAACCTTCCTTCAAATAGTTCTCTATAGAGTTCTTAATTGTACATTTTCTTTAGATTGTCTACAGCACTAAAAGAGCTGAGATAGAGGAATGGTGCTAGTTACTGACTGATGATATACGGTTTGTTCTTGAACAAGTTCCGTCATAGTCTAACAACAGCATCAATTTGAAATACTGAATAGCCCTATACAAAACTTAAAACAGTGACAACCCTATATTGATTGTCTAAGAAACCACCAAAATGCTTACCCGCGACAACTGAGATGTCGCAAAAATCCAGGTTGGGAATGTACTCCAGATTAATAACAAAATTGGTTTGTTTAGATTATAATTAGCAACATCAAAACAAAATGATAAAAAGCCATTTCTAACAAGCCAAGTATAAATAAGACCACACCTTGTCATAGGAAAAGGCATTTTCTCGGAGAACATGTCTTGCAACAATGGGGTCTGATACAACAACAAAAGCTTTTGGGCCAAAAGCCAGCTTATACACTGCGCCGTGCTGCAAGATAGCCAAACAGATAACAGAGATACATCAGATAGAGAAGGAGGCTGGCAATAGGTAACAAAGGCACATTGTTAGATTACACAACACATCACAACACAGGCAGAACAAAAGAGCTATGATGCACGGACACTCTCATCTTCTCAACGTACCCATGTCCGATACGTATCCGACACTTGGACACTCTTAGGATACTTGTCCTCCAATTTTTAATAATGTTTTTAAAGAGAAAA
>JAYMTF010006303.1:0-10419 GCA_036897485.1 Pelargonium nanum
AGGCCTCTTCCTCTTGAAAACGGCAACCGCCCTCCCACCTGTATCCATACCTTCAAAATATTTTGACCGCTCTCTCTCTCTCTCTTCCATCAATTTTTTTTAATTACAGTACAAATTCAACGGATCACTTAACCGCTTAGCTTGTTCCAATTTGATGCAATTAAGATAGCTAAATTGATGCAACAAGACCACACTCTTTCTAGGTTAGTTCAGGATTTTGTAGGGAGTTTTAGTGTGGATCACTGCACTACTCTACTCTACACTACTCAACCACCATTTGTTACTCTAATGGTGGTTTGAGGTGATTGATGGGAACAAGCTATCAACATAAAAATTAAATTTTTTGCTGAAAGATTGCAAAAATAAATAAATGCTATTTCATCAAAATAATTGAATCAACTATACTTTCCGGCAGGAGGAGGAAGCGTTCCGAAGACCTTGTCCCATACAGGGGAGGTGATCCTGAAACCCTTGTTCTGAATCCTGAAGTGATGGTTCATGTGATATCTCTGTCAAATGCAAGCATTGTCACAAGTCTTTGCAAGTAAAAGATATTGGTAGTATATAAATAGACAGGAAAAGAAATGTATGACGTATTTTACCTTCAAGTTTTCGGCTACTCCTTTGGATGGCTTTCCGTGGTGTAGGAAGTAATGGGTGCAGTCGTACATTACATATCCCAGCAAGCCACCCCCAAACAAAGCAGGAGCAACACACGGACTCGATAACAACTTAATCATGAACCAGAACTAGCATTTGTAGACCATGATGAATCAGAACTTGAAGGTCAAGTATTATAAACATATTATTCAATACACCAGCAGCTTAACCTATACAAGAAAGAAAACCAATCCTAATTCCCCTAATATACAATAATCCCTAACAATCCGAAATCAAGAATTGATTGCAAGCTGTGCAGATCTTAACAGTTCCTATAAGCTGTAGCATGTCAAACAAATCAATGCAAGAATTTGGAGATTTGTTTTAAACTTCCGTTAGCATTTAGTGGTGGTTTGAGGTGATTGTAGTGACAAATGGTTGCAAGAGAAATAGATTTGTTGTTAGCGTGAGAACTATTCAAGAAAAAGAAAAGGCTAGGGTTTATTTATGAGATACTCCCCCTCACATGCAAGTATAATCTTTTGCATGAGTAGGGATGATATCAAGAAAAACAAAGATTTGGCGAAAAAGTCTAATTACCCTAATATGCAATATTCCCTAACAGTCAACAATAAAGGATTGATTGCAAGCTGTACAGATCTTAACATGCTCAAGAAACACGCTCTTTGCAAGTTCATTATAACTTATACTCGATAAGGTACAAGGTTTGTAATTCTCTGTGTACGATCGATTAAAAAAGAAACCTTGGTCAGTAGCAGCTACTGTATAGCAGGTATTTGTACCTATTTTAGGATAAACTGAGTCCACTCTGTTTACATGTCAGTCAACCCAATTGCTTCACAGACAGGGCAGGTTAACCAATCTAATAGACCAATTAGGACAGAAAAGGAAGTAAATAATAAGTCTATAGAACTTCAAGATGAATCACTGTCTAATTTCTTAGCCAAACAGTTTTGAGGAGCATTGAGCAGGAGAAAGAGAACATACCGGCACACTTAAAATTGCAGTAGCAGCTGGAGGGAAAACAAGTCGCAATGCATCCATAGGGTGCTTGTGATGGCAGCCATGAAGAAGATAGTGTATTGTGTTTCCCCTGCAATGTTCCCAAATTACTTTCCGGGCATAAAGTTGCTGCAAACAACACTTGGAAAGAGAGAAAGAACTAACCAATAACTTGTTGTTTCTATGTGGAAAAGAAATCGGTGCAAGGTATACTCCATCAGCGACCATACAAAGATGCCATTAACCACTGTTAGAGCTACCTGGAAGGGAGACAGACCCATACTGACAGAGATGACAATGGACCGACATATAACTGGTAGCCAAACAAGTGGAATCACCCACCATTTAGTGAGGGTCAAGAGCTGATTCAAGTTTAAGGAGCAATGAGGAATTGAAGATGACAATTATATAGAATATACTTAAAAGTAACATAACAACAAGATCTTAGTACCATTTGTTGATCAAAAAAAAAAAAAACAACAAGATCTTAGTAATATCTAAAATTGGGATAGCTCGTAATCTGAAATTATTTTGGTATGAGCAATACATTTCGGGGTGCGTAGAGTCAACCTGGTATTCATAATACATCCTCTCTACTTTTTGCAGTTAGGGATAATGGCGAGACAAGTGCTCAATAGCTTCTAATATAAGTTTTTATGTCCAAAACTCATTCTAAACGCTATGAAATATAGAGCCACATAATCACAAAAATATACTTAATATATATGTATGCATGTATCCATGGGTATGCAAGTTCCATGAATATGATGAGTTGTGTTGATCCCTTTGAGTACCGAATCTTGGAGTAATACCTCCAAAAATCCATTTGCGAAAAATCTGGGGCCTGCTTTGCTGACAATAGGCTGGTGAACCCATTGATTGTAACCTTTTCCAAGATGGCCTACCTGCACATTATTACAGAATTGAATGGGTCAAGTAAGGTAGACGAGAATAACAAAATAAAAAGACTACAAGAATAGAAGTTACAGTTGGTGTTAGAATTCTTGTATTTGATATGAAATAATGTATTTTAAATACAAATATAATGTTTGGGAAACAATAAAATTTCATATGACAAGGTAGGAGTTATCATTTGAAATCCCATGTCCTAGGCATGTTGAATCCTATTGGATTTGAGCCAATCCAAATCCAAATTCTTTGTGCAACCAAACATTAGATTTGGCTCAAATCCAAAATTCCAAACGGAACATTAAAGCAAAATTGAAAATTCTGAAATGATAATGTCCTATACCCCATAAACAGTGGAGCCTTGCTGGGGTTGAGTGTAAATGGACAAAGATCAAAAGCTAAATAAAAGAAATACAGAACAAGAGAAAAAGTGATAGAACGAATGAAAGAGCTGAGAATCAAGAGAACTTAGTCAATTAAAATGACTAAGTTAAGAACTTTCTGCAGTACTGTTTATGAACTGCATGAGCAAACATCTCTAGATAGTAGAATTCAGCATCCCAAAATTACCAAACGATGTGGGAGAGTTGTTTGGATAAGCGAAAGTCTAATTCTATTCAATTATTCATAAGGTCGCACTACTCACAAAGAAAGTGCGATTAGAAAGGGCATGGATTATCAGAAATATAGCAATATAATGATAAGAGCAACGACAACTACCTGAAACACAAGAGGTTTATTCAAATCCAAAGTATAAGGGTCACTGGCCATCTTGGCACGTTCTTATGCATCTGAATGGGAAAAAAGGTCAGACAATGAGAGCAAACAACGGAACTAATACGAAAATATATGGCCATGTAATCATACTTTCATTGAATTATAGACAAGGAAAACGAATGCAGATTGGTAGAAAGAAAGGGCACAGTATTAACATTTGTCATTTCCATTACCAATTATAGAACATTTAACTATAGACAATATCGGTCTAAAGAAACTTATGGATACTGCACAAACTCTAGACACAAGTGACATAAAAATCCGAACAGCCCAACTGCACAAATTGCCTCCTTTACTAAACCACTTCCTTCTGATTACCCAAACACACAGTTCCTCATTTATATATCTTCAGGGTAACATTTCATTAGCCAATATGTAATTCCAAAAAGAAACAACAACCACACATACCCATTATACAAATTTCCACTCTTCACTCAATCAATTCAAATATCATGGAAGATGAAAACAAATTGGGCAATCAAGAGGAAAAAAAAACACATACCCATTACGAAAAGGACATTGTTTTAACCTGAATCAAATAAAATGTGATTGGAAATGAAGAAAATGAACCATTGATGATAGAAATGAACAAAAGGGTATTGCAGGAAAATGATGAGAAAACACGGAGGGAAATGAAGACAATTACCTATGATTGAGGTATATGATACATTGGTACGGGCACTTTATCATCCTCCGCCGCCGCGACCGCCGCCGCAGCGACCGGGAGGATGGCGAAGAAGGACGGAAAGTGAAAGCTGTTGTTACACAGTGACACAGCTCCATTCGGTGATCGAAATCTCAGCACTGCCTCTCGATGGCCGTTGACGCTGACGTCACGAGAGTAGACAACTATGTGATGGGCTGGGCTTTCACAATATATTTGAAATTCAAGATTTCTGTTGGGCCCAATCCAGTCCAACTAATTATTTTTTGGTTTGATACCATGAGATGTCCTAATAGGCCCGCAAACTCGCGGTTGATACTTTTAACCCGTTTAACCACAATTAGACTAATTCTCGTTCGATACTTGTTCACAAGTTAAAGTTCTCACCTCTCTCCAATGGTGTGTTGAGCGGGTATCGAAGCCGATAACTAATCACTAATCATTTGAAGTAGATTAACCACACAAGGCCATAGCCTTTTTGTGCCCTTACCTTTATGTACCTAACCCCTCACTAAAAAACAATATCAATGAGCTTTGCTTCATATTATTATTGAATTTGTAACTTCCCGCTTTAGAAATTCAAACCTGTCATAATGTATTAGTATGTTGTTGGCACAAGTAGCTGATCAACACTTGTTTATAATCAACCTGACATTATGGTTTGGGTTTGGGTAGGAAACATTTGCATTAAAGATCCTCATTTGAGTAATAGTTTAATCACACACTTAGCTTGAATTAAATAAAAACCACTGTTTAATATTAATATTTATTTGAATATGTTGGGCGGCAAAATAATATTGAATCATATGGGGACTATATCATAGTACTTTATTATATGATCGGTGAAGATCCTAGGTAGTTTCATTGTTGTGCTACTCTCTCAAAATGTGGCTTTCCAGTTGTTTCTTCATGTTCTTCTTATTTTTCTTCCTTTACACTCATAATAACTAGCTAGGTCAAGGTGGGTGTCATGCCATCAACTGCCAGTTTTTTGAAGATCCGTTCTGTGCTCAGTGTAAGTAGTTGATGCATCCACCGTAAAGATGAGAAATTAACAGCAGTCTCGAGCTCGTGCATACGGATTCATGGAGGAAGTCAATATCTTTGTTTGCCATTAATTGTCCAATCACTAGTTTGAGCTGTTGTACTTTTTGTTTTGTTTGTGGTTTCACACCCTTGAATCACATCCCATATATGGATTTGTAATTTTTTTCTTCAAGGAAACTAAATGTTGGGTTTCATCTGATGTTTTACATAGTACTTGATGGTTAAGCTAAAAGATGGACTGAAATGGATGTATTCAGCATTAATCCAATGCTGATTGTACTACTTCCTTAGCTTCACTTAATATGATGATATGTGGCAGTTTGGCTACCACTTAGGTACTTACTAGCCTTAAATAATCTCTTCTTGAAATGATGGTCAAGAGCAGGGCCGTCTCAATCATTTTGGGGTCTTGTGCTAAAATAAAAAATTTCATGATATCTATGATCGAGCTTTTAGACGGTTTTGATTCACGACTCTCGATGACAACATGTTGGTCGATTCGTTCACTTGCTATATTTTCGAAAATATTCTTCTAGTTGCTCTATTTATTACTTCTCATACACTACGCCCAAAAGTCACTCCAACAGTACTCGACATGAGAACTAAATCAACAAAAAACGTGTTATTTTCCCTTGGGTACTCAATTAAAGACTTGTTTAGTTTCACATCTTGCCCATGTTAATCTACCGCCTTGGTGAAGAGATGTCATATTTGGCCAAAACATTAGTTATGAAATCACATATTTGATTTTTGTTTTAGTACTCAATCTGACCGAGTCTACATATTGTTCTACTCCATTTATCTTTTCCTCTGTTCGTCATTTGCAACTTAATTAGTTTAACCTAAAAAATATTCCACACCCATATATTTTAACACAAAATTTGGACTGATATGTCTAACTTGTGTGTATGGTAAGCAATTTGAGTACGGACTTGAGAATCATACAAACTTGCAAGTAAATAAAAAAATTCAAATTCTGGGTCTAATGGAAATGCAGTTTGTTGAACTCAGACTTAAAATGAAGATGCCAGACTCAATCAAAGCATTAGAAGCTCGAACGGCCGCTTCAACTTACTCATTGTTCATTGTATCCAATAGATATAGAATCTCTCTACATCAGTACATGTGTGTATATAAATAGTCCATGAATCAAAACTATGATTCATATCTCTAGCTAGCTCTTCTATAGTCTTTACTTTCAAGAACCATAAAAAGGTGTGATTAGTTAAGATGACAAACCACATTTTGGTACTAAGTGTCCTAGCCATCATTTTTGCTATGGCCTCAGCTTTTGAGCCCAGCCCTTTACAGGATTTTTGTGTTGCAGACACCACCACTTCAGGTTAGAAACTTACCAAAACTTGGCTTCATATTTATTTTCCATTTCTTGTGTTTAATACATGTTACATCTTTTGCTTGCAGCTCGTGTTAATGGTCAATCTTGCATGGACTCTAAGCTTGCAAAAGCAGACCATTTCAGCTTCAGTGGATTCCACATTGTTGGCAACACATCAAACCCTCTTGGTTCAAGAGTTAGTCCTGTGACAGTTGCTCAGCTACCTGGTTTGAACACTCTTGGCATCTCCAAGGCTCGCATTGACTACGCGCCCTGGGGCGTTGTTGCTCCCCATATGCACCCGCGCGCCACTGAGATTCTAACAGTCCTAGAAGGAAGCCTCCATGTCGGGTTTGTGACCTCCAACCCGGACAATAGGCTCATTTCTAAGGTTATTCACAAGGGTGATGTGTTTGTGTTCCCTGTTGGTCTTGTTCATTTTCAGAGAAATGTTGGTCAAGGAACTGCTGCTGTTTCCATCTCTGCATTGAGCAGCCAGAACCCTGGTGTCATTGTTGTTGGCAATGCTGTTTTCGGGTCGAACCCTTCACTTTCTAATGATCTTTTGGCCAAGTCCTTTCAGGTGGACAGGACTGTCATAGATGGTCTTCAAACAAAATTCTAGCTTCCCTAGTTATTTACTGATGTATGTTTGTTTTCCTTGTTGTATTGTGTTTCTGTAACACAAACTTATTTGCAAAAAAAGATTGTAATTAGAGTTTCATTTGAAGATTGTAAGTGCGTGTTCATTAGTGATGTGAGTTTTTATTCTAAGGATCATGATTTGGTTCCTCTTTCAATCTTTAACACTGAACTACATGTTGTTCAACTTATTTACACATAATCATATTTCTACAAACGGATTGGGAATAAGCCATTTCCATTTCGCAATCATATTTCTATGTAAATTTCGCGTAATGCCAAATTTTTGGTGAAGTTTGAATGATTTTCTACCTATTTCTATTGGAACTCATATGCTCAGATGGATTATAATAAAAACGAATCAAATTAATATACATCCTGCAATATTAACCTGTATTAGGGAATCATAATGGTAATTAGTAATATGGCCCGGTAGACTATTGGAATTAGAGAGGATTTAGGTGCTCTAATCACAATGTTCATAAAATTATTTCAATGTCTCCTAATATTACTTTTCAATGTTCGTCTACACATCTTTGTTGTCAGTCTACATTATTTTTACGTTTTGTTTTCTCTTAAAATTTTCCCTTAATTGTTTAGTTAACATTGTGTCCAGCGAGCACACATGTGTTGGCATACCATAATCTACCTACGAGTAAGAAATATTATCTTATAAAGTACCCTGAAAACCGACACATCTTATTTCCATGACACTCCGTGGAAGCAAAATGGCTTTTTGGTTAGTGCACTTGTTGTTTTGCAGAGTTGTAAGAAGTATTTTAGTAATTTCAGATTTCAAAAAGCTTCGGTTCAAGCTGGATTATCCACAAGAAATGTAGAGAACTTGGATGTGGTATCATAGTTGGGGAAGAGGATCTTGGGGGTGGTTGCGTCTTGTTGCCAGCTGACACCCTTTTATGGGATGTAGCCTATAGATATGGTTGCTTCCTTCAACGGCTAGGATGGGCTGTGATTTAGAAACTTTCTCTTTGTTCGCGGTTGAATGCCGTTTTTGTTATTTCCATGCTTCCATCCCGGCATTCATGTTGTGTTCACCAAATGTAACTCTGCTGAGTTCCCCGAGAGCCAAACATAAAGCTCCTATTGCATCTTAGCATCTGAACCTACAAAATAAATTTTCTCCCGAGTGAAATGCCTACTTTCTTACTATTTGCCTTGTCTTATTTATACGAGATTGGCATCCAATCTTTGGCTGCCCCGTGGGGTGTTGCCTTGCCTTGCGTGATAAGTCATCTTCCCTGGACCTTCTTAGGCCAAGAGTTTTGAGAGGCCCATTGTGTGGCCTAACTTGTGAGTTGTCCAATTGTGGTTCCAGCGCTGTAGCTGGATCATCTCCTCCCAACATAATTTACTACTACCATTATTGGTCGCGAAATAAAACTTAAATTATAACCATCATATTCAGAAAGAAAATAAAATGGCCGGCATGCATGATATATAGGAATGGTCCTTAATTATATATATACGTATAGAACAAATCATCCTAGCAAACAAATGCCACAGCCAGCAGTTAGATCATCATCTGACCATTTCCAAGTTCCAACATCCAAACCACCAATTGTATATATTATCCAACTATTCAAATTGAGCTTATGCAGATGTTGTTTTTCTACGTAGTTGGCATGAAAAAATTCCAAGACCTTTTCAATTGGCTCATTTTCAGATTCGTTCCTTACACTAACTAAACAGAGACTCTAAATTTCCACTTCCTCTCCTATATATAGAGAATGGATCCACCTTTGCTTCACATATCTGATATTAGCTCACAATATAAGAATCTATAATTTGAGCAAGACAGTGCACAAATTCAAAAATGGCAAAGAAGATTATGCTCTTGGCCCTACTAGTTGCTACCATTTGTACTCTGGCCAATGCTTTTGAGCCTAGCCCTTTGCAAGATTTCTGTGTTGCAGACACTACCACTTCAGGTATATATATATATATATATATATAGCTTTCAATTTTAATTGAAAACATATATATATCTTTGTTTCTGTGTTTGTCCGTGTGCAGCTAGAGTTAATGGCCTTGCTTGTATGGACTCTAAGCTTGTTGAAGCAGAGCATTTCAGCTTCAGTGGATTCCACATTGCTGGCAACACATCAAACCCTGTTGGGTCCAGAGTTAGTCCAGTCTCAGTGGCTCAACTACCAGGTCTCAACACCCTTGGCATCTCCATGGCTCGCATTGACTACGCGCCATGGGGCGTTGTCCCTCCTCACTTGCACCCACGCGCCACTGAGATTCTAACCGTCATTGAAGGTAGCATCGAGCTTGGATTCGTGACCTCCAACCCCGAGAATAGGCTCATCTCCAAGACACTTCACAAGGGTGACATGTTTGTGTTCCCTATTGGACTTGTTCACTTCCAGAGAAACGTTGGGAGCTTCCCGGCTGTTTCGGTCTCTGCGTTGAGCAGCCAGAACCCGGGTGTCATCACTGTTGGCAATGCTGTTTTCGGGTCTAACCCGTCCATTGCTAATGATCTTCTTGCTAAGTCATTTCAAGTGGAGAAGAATGTGATAGATGGACTTCAAATCACCTTCTAGTTGTGGAGAAGAGACTATGATTCTGTTGTTCTTCACCAATTCAATTATATATGCTTGTTTGTTCGTGTGAAACAAATTGTATTTGAATACGTTTTAATATTAAAGTAAGATTGTGCTCATTCATGTTCATCTTGACATTTTCATACTCAACTTGTATTTGTTTCATTGTTCGTATATGATCTTTTGCATTTATATGTGCAATAAAGTCTGTGCACATTTTTTTTTTTCTGATATTGTTTAATGTGCACCTCAATCAAGAGAAGTAATTTTTAAATATCAAGACCATGATCATAGAAATGGTTGAAATCTTCAAGTGATTCTTGTGAATCGAAGTAAGATTTTATATTTTATGATCATATAAATGAGTAGCTTACTGACGCAGAAACTGGAAAAGTCGGCAATATTATCATAATCGCCTTAAATTTAACTAGCTGAAACAAAACGACAAAACAAACAAGACACACAATTATGTTGTCTGATCTTCATCTTTAACTCGAATCTAAATCTGTCAGTCTCACTTCGTTGTCATCAAGTAGAGTCAACAACAATAATTTAGTGATAACTCTGTCTTTCCTTTTAATTGATGCGTTACTTGGACCAGTCGTATAACCATCTCCAACGCACTCACATTTGGAGGCGCTATGCACTCAAGCGCCGGCGCTAACCATTGGAGAGAGAGGCGCTAGCTTGTTGGGTGTTGGCGTCGACGCTTGTCGTGGCGTCGCGCTTGAGATTTTTTTATTATTTTTTATTCCTTTTTCATGTATTATAAATCCATTTTGGTTGTTGCTGTTGGTGTTTGGCGGTGCTCGCTCTGCCTCTGGTGGTGTTTTCCGGCTCTTTCACGGCGG
>JAYMTF010006304.1:0-10417 GCA_036897485.1 Pelargonium nanum
GAGCAGTTAAAAAAGAGTTATTTTGACCAAGTAAAAGACATTTATATTCTTCTATCCTTCTTTTAATTACTCATATATTTATTCTATAATTCAATTTATTGGCTAACTTTAAAATTATTAAAACTATTAAAATTATTTGTATTTTTTAACTATAATTCATAGAATGTCAATTAAGTATTATTATTCATTATCAGCATTTTTATCCAAACAGTTAAACTGCTTCTTTTTAAAAAGAGTTCAAGCACAAAAATGCTTCTGATGTCTTACTAATTATGAGCTATTTTTGAGAAGTTAATCCAAACACCCTCTAGGCTTTTACTTCCCAAGCGTGCCAGGCGAGTATGAGAAATTCCGACGTCCTTCGTGCACCGAGACATACATCAAAGTTTGTAGAAGTCTCTACCACGCGGTGTAGCATCGTAAGGGTTCAAGACTTGCAAGATGTTATTGTGTTTGGAGCATGAGTATGTACGATAAGCATTACACGTGCTCTTTGAAGTGTTGCGCAGTTAGAGGACATGGCATGCGCTCTTAGAGGTGGCGCGTGGTCGAGGAACATGGCGCGCAGTCGACAGACATGGCTCACACTCTTGGACGTAGTGCACGGTCAATGGGCGTGGTGCACGCTCTTAAAAACGACGAGAGATTGGTTTACTTGATGCATAGTGCAGCAAGTGAAAAATGGAGTGAGTACACCATGAGAGGCCTTCGATACGGCTTAAGGAGGTGACTTGAGGTGGCAATCACATTTATTGGGGTCCCCATCCCCTCTCAGTCATCAAAGGGCTTTGGAGTTGATGCGACGACAAAATAAGGACTAGGGCATGATGTTATTGCGATAAAGGTTGTGACAGGAATGGAAGTCTGATCCCTATCATAACAACATTTAGGCCTGGCATGACAAGAACGGAAACGGAGCCTTGGTCATCCTTCTCCCTGGTATAACCACTTTGGCTTCTCAATCTTTTTATAGCAACTTTGCTTCTCTCCCCTCGTATGTGTCATGTTTTCATTTGCCGAAAAAGTTATTATTTTATATGTAGCGTCAGGCATTTAATTAATTTGAACCGATTTAAGCACTTGGAAATCAAAATTCTGAACTTTAGAGTGATTAGTATGGATCAATCTCTAGAGTAGTTGTTTGTAACTGAATATCAATTCATTAATATTAGTCTATGGAACTTTTAATCTTCCTTATTTTGTCAATTTTGTCTCTGTGTCACTAATAAAGATCCAATTAGTTATGCAAGTGGTATTAGAGAGCCCTTCAAAAATGACTACCCAACAATATTATTCCCAATACTCGCAGTCGGTGAACAGTGATCAATGTGCACTTGCTTAGATGTTGCATCATACTACAGTCAATTATACACTCATTTAGGTGATATTTCAATAGAAACTCTATTCATATCTATTTATAGAAATTTATATGGCGTGTATCTGTATATAGTTACCGCATTTTGTCCAGATTCGTCGCGAATTCCTGCCGCGGCGGATGCGTAGTTTAATCCTTTATGAATCTCTGTAGGTTCAGGGGAAGTAAAGGCGGGAGTGAAATTGTCGAAGCCCAAAAGTTCGCCTGTAACAATGTACAAGTTGGATAGTTATGAACTTGAAATGAACTGCAATTACTATAAAAAAAAAACTCTCGATCTATGACAGAAATTTTTGTCACAAATCTATAGATTTCAGACACAAAATGTAATTTGTGACGGAACTGTGACAGAATATTTTTGTCATTGGTTTTGTTGTCACAAATGGTTGTGACAGAAATTTTCGTCACAAATGTATGTTTGTGATATAAAATATGATATCTGTCACAATTTATGACGGAATTGTGACGAAAAATTTTCTCTCACAGATTTCCGTTACAGTTTGCAACTTTGTTTGCAATGAATGTTAGTATTAATATGTGAATGGAGTTAAATGTGATTAACAAATTAATACTAGTAGTTTAATTTTGTCAAGAACCAATGAATGTATTGCATGAAACTACAAAAAAAAAAAAAAAAAAAAAAAAAGTTGCAAACTGTGACGAAAATCTGTGAAAGAAAATTTTGTCACATATTGTGACAAAAATCATATTTTATATCATTTGGTTCAGAAATTTACATCACACACATGCATTTGTGACAACCCAAACAATGACAGAAATATTATGTCACAGTTCCACAACAAATTACATTTTGTGATTAAAATTCATAGATTTGTGACAAAAATTTTGTTACAGATCGCGAGTTTTTTTGTGCATAGTAAAAAACAACTAGAAAAAGCTAATAAACCCATATAACTTAAATTCTCAAACCCTTTCTTTATTTAGTAACTCTAGAAAGACTCGTAAATATAGAAATTAAAATTTTCAAATTTTACGGGGATAAGTGTACATATAGGGTGGTCATTGGTTAATTTTCACGAAGGCCCTTCTTAATGGCTCACCTCCCATATTATATGGTGCTAGGCAAATGTTCTTGAGTGTTGCCCTAAATGTTTGAATCCGAGTAGTTAAGGTAGGAGTGAACTATTTCACTTGATCAACTTTTGGGGATAACATATTTTTCTTTGTTTCAGAATACGAATTACCAACAATATTTTTATAATAATTAGTTAGAACATCATAAATTTGTTTCGAGCATACAAGTGAATAAATTCAATAAAAAATATAACAAAAACTATCTCATTCTAAATTTTCACGTAAATAAAAAAATTGAGCCCTCATATAAGACGGATTGGATAAAAGAATGATATGTAGTGGGTGATATCTCCGTTACTTTCATCAATATACTATGACTTTCATGAATGAACAACTCTCCGCTCTCCGTTTGGAATCAAAAGGTTTTAATGAAATGTCATGGTTTGACTTATAATCTTGAGGCATTCATGTAATGTAATGCAAATGTGTTGGAGGGAGATGAAAGAAGAGACCGAGTATGTCAGCTATGGTGCGACCATTGGTAAACCTTCCTGTTGGACCCTTTGGAAAATCAACCCCGTACGGTAGGTAATTGGCTTTTGCTACAGTTTGGAGGTTGTTGTTGTTGCCTCCATCGACTAAGGAGTCTCCGAAGATGAACAAACAAGGAACTTGTGGCTCGCCAGTAACGCCGAGCTGCAAGCTAGAAATGACAATTAACAAGATGAAGTAGACCACCCTTTGCGCAGCCATCATGAAAAGAACGAAAGAAGGTATAGACAAGGAAACAAAAATGGTTTGTAGGTCAAGAAATGAGAGAAAATGTTGTGATGCCAAAGAGGAAGTGAGAGAAAGGCACTTCTTGTGGGTATTGTTTAGGCTTTAAAAAATGGGAATTTACCCATATTTACTTGCAAAAGTGCATGTACCATTCTAAGAAGCCTTTTTCGTATATGATATATTTGTCGTCCACAAAACAACGTTAGACCTGATTTACTAATGAGGTTGTGTGACTCAGAATACTTTCAGGTACTTCTCTTATTTGTTTCCATAATTAAATTACTTTGAAATGACAAATTGAGTGAGAGATGGAGAGAAAGAGTTACTTAAGAATTCAAGTTCCATGAATTACCAAAATTCGGACACACAAAAAGTCGTAGCTTATGAATATAGCTCCCAGCTAAGATCACACACTAACAAGAAACATGACCCACAATACGCGACAACCTTGGCAAAACTAATAGAAAAATAGTAAGAATATACGATCCAAATGTTCCTAGAGCTGGGCAAGACTGCGAATATCAATGGGATAAGCATCTGTCGGAGATTGGGCGCTGTAAGATCTCTGCCCGACCACTACATTTGCAGCTTCCGTCGGATGGAATGCATCCCAAAATAGATACTCGTTCCTATTTTGGCATGGAGTTTGTAGAGGCAGGCATGTAATTTGCCCATTGTTTCTTCCCACTCCACAGCACCCAGCATTTGTGGTCTTGAACCCTACAATTCACAAACAAAAAACAATGCATGTGTTAAATCAACTTACTACTAGAGTTTGGCTTCCACCGTTTATTTAGCCCATTCTTTGTATATTTTTCTAACGTGTGACAACTTATTACCCACTTCAACAGCATGAAATCGAATATATACAAACGCATCATTCTAAGACGAAGGCAGTATATAGTATTACCATAAGCCGGAGCCCGGTTGATCAAATCTTGGAAGATCCCGTACGCGTCGATGTAGATGAACTTGGCATCGGGCGTGTTACTATTAAACTCAGTGACGAGCGACTTGAGCTTGTTGTTAAATATTTGGCACGCTGCGTTTATTCTCTCTACACACGTCGAGCCATCATCACTGTTTTGAGCCAGCTCGCTCGGGCTGCACCCAACCTGACCCACCCCGATCAACACAAACTTCCTAGCTCCATAGTTGTACAGAAGCTTGAGCTGCTCGGTGTATTGCTTGATGAGATCGTCGGCGTACTGGTCCGGCGTGAACTGGCGGCCGGTGGAGTAGTAGAGAGGCATGAAGTAGTTGTTAAGGTAGTCGTTGCTGCCCATTCCGACAGAGTAAATGCACTTGCTCAGGTAATTAGCAGCTGAGTTCTCATCACCCAAAAGGTCAACGACTTGAGAGACAGTGTCTTGGTAGTTTTTGACCTGACCACTGAAAGTGATGCGACCACCTAGTTGCTGTCCGGTTTCTTCTCTAATCCCAGCAGCTGCGGATGCGTAGTTCACTCCTCTCAGAATGTCGCGACCCCTAGCGGTCGAGTATGGTGCAATGTAATCATCAAATCCCAAAAGCTCAGCTGCAAAAATAAAAAAAATAATAATAATAAATTGTAGTTCTTGAATAATAATTTTTATTTATAAACAAGTTGTACTTTCATTACCAAAAAAAAAGTCTAAAAGGGATCTACACCACAAATCAAATCCTAAAGAAACAAAGGAATGATCAAACAAGCAGGACCGATCTAGAACATGTACTCAGTGAGGGCAAATTATTTGTTTATTTATAAATAAAATAAAATAAAATAATAATTAATTAATTCAGAAGTATATACCGTAAATTGTAAATACACAAAATTCATCGATTGCAATATCTTGTATATTTTTATTTTCAACATATGTTAAATGATGAGATTGCAAAGTTTAAAATGATTAGTAATTAAATAACTAAAAATAATAATGCCCACTAGAATCTTAATATAACTCCAATTTGTAGTTTAATTTAAGCCTAATATCATACAAATCTATGAAAAATAGTAAAATAAGTTTCAAAAATGATAGGACAAACTAATTTTTAATAAAAAGTTGAGTGGAGGCAATTGTGAAATATAGTAGGGACATGTATGAAAAAGCCAAAATATAGAAGTAAAAATTTGAAGAAAACAAATCCACTAGCTAGGGGCAATTGCCCCCAAACAGCAATGAAAATTTTAAACTCTTGATCCGAAGAATAGCATCATCCGGACAAGCCGGTTTGCTATTAAAAATCAGAGAATTTCTTAACAGTCAAATTAACCACAACGTGATCGGATACAATATCGACCAACCCTTCACCTGTCGAGCACAAAAATATTCGAATAATAAATGTAGTATTGATTGTTGAACCTGGAGATTGTGCGTGGTGTATATTAATATGTTGAGATGTTTTAAATGTGGCAATGCATGGTGCAACAGGAGTCATCACAGAAGTGGCATGAGTTGATAAATGTGGATAAGATTGCATGCATGAAGTGAATGGAGATTGGTAGATATTAAAGAGTGAAAGGTGGGGCACACAACTCAAAGACAAAGTCAAAGTTTAGACTTTAGAGAAGGTTGGTAAAAGGTCAGCGTCTTCGGTTTCAGCTCATTGGCGTTTGCTACTTTTCGCCCAACTTATCGACATATGCGCCGCAACAATAGCAAAAATTTGTCAGGACCACACTCGCTAATCGCTATAGTCAAAATTTACTTCTAGTTTTCAAATTAGTATACTCTGTTTTCTAATATTTTCTTTTATAAACTTTGTTGGTATTGTTAAAAATATACTCTCTTTGTTCTAAACAATTATTTTAGAAATGATGTAGTGGACTGGGTAGTAATTTATGTATTACTAATTTCTTATGAACTTATTTTTTTAAAATAATTTTAAAAAAGAGAGTTAAGTTTTGTGTACAACATGTGTTGACATGGCAATTTGCATTTTGTGATGACATTAAACAAAAGTTATTAGAGAAAAAAGTAAATTTAGTATGTAATTGTCTCAAAATAAATGTTTCATTTTGTTTTAGGCAAAAAAATTAAAAACAAATTGATTGGTGCTTAACTTTTAATTGGTAAATAGCCAGCTCAATTAAATACTTAATGGTTTTTTTTAATGTAAGCTCACTTAAAGTTATAATTTTATGGCTTTAACTTTTAAGAATACTTATTTGCCTTTGTGATTTTGTTCTAAGAAAATTAAATAACTCTACCTATACAACAATTTGAATCTTGGGACCAATACTTAAGAGATTTGTTTATGATGAGACACTCTAATGGTTCAAGATTCTTAAATCTCTAAAAGAGATCCTTAGTTCTAATCTTGTTTGGTTAGAAATTAAGGGATGGATTATAATAAAAGATGAGAGATAACCCTACAATGTAGCTTGGTGCATTGGCTCGTATAAAAGAATTTACTTATCTAATACATTTTAGAACAACCATCAATGAGACAAATAACTTAAAACGCTTGCTTATCTGGAAGTCTCGGGTTCGAGACTTACTTGTTACGCTTGTTTACAAATAAAAATATACTTCAGAACAACCATTCGAGAAAGTAGGGAAAAAATCATTTTGACAAAAAAAATATACTTCAGAACAACCATTTGATTTTCTACACAAAAATCTATTTTTATATATAAAAAAACAATTATCATGATCGGACAAAATCATAGGTGTAATCCGTTTGATTAAAATCTATATAAAGCTGTTCTAGTACTTCCCAAAAAGAATTATGAACCATCAATTTTTAATTCAAGAGAGAAATAATCAAAATAAGTAAAATATAGATTGTGAGTAATTTATACAGATTGTGACACCTATTTAACCTGTAACCGGAATATATATAAAAAATTAAAATTAAACATTACCATTGATGAAAGAGAGAGAAAATGACATAAATGAAAAAGAAGCACTATGAGCCTAATGCAGCCTTTAGGTCCTACACGAGATGTAGTGAAATCCTTATCTTCAAGAGATAGGTGACCAAACAAAAAGCAAGAAACCAAACTCATATTGCCATGCATGCTTTGGCTACAATGTGAATCCATTGGAGCATGCATGGCTATGACAATATTGACACAAATAAGAGTAAAGAGCCAGAATTATACATACATGCATAGATTCAAGTTTCGAATGTTATGTTTGCTGATATAAAAAACATGCATGCATGTAGAGGAGGAAAGTATTGAATTACGTACCAATGACATCAACAGTAGTCTTGCCATTGCAGAACCTTCCGGTGGGACCGCCGAAGTCGACGCCATAAGGCAAGTAATCGGCTCTGGCCAGAGATGTGAGCTCGTTGTTGTTGCCATTGTCCACCAGTGAGTCCCCAAATATGAAGTAACAAGGGACTTGTGGTTCTGCTCTTGCACCACTCAACACCAACAACGTTAACACAACGTAAGAACCCCACATTATGTTGAGTTGGGTCTCCATGCAAAATGCAGATTAATCAGATAAAGCTAGAAGAAGTGAAAGAAAGATTGCTGGAGTGAGGAAGGAGAGCTGGGTCTCAATAAATAGTGAATAGAGAAATCAAGTTTCTTTATAGAGTTGTGTAAGAGAGAGAGAGAGAAGAATGGTTAGTTGAGAAGCATTAATTTCACGCGGACATAATGTGAGATTGTGTGGTAAAGGTCGGCGCTGCTTGCTACACCACTCTCTCACCTCTTTGTTTCCTCTCCTTTCACCAAGGCTAGTATGTGCGGTGTTCGTGTCGTATTGAAGTTGTTTGTGTGTTTCATGATCTAACACGACACGTTTAGTAATCGTGTTGGGTGACATAACACAAACATGACAATGTTACAATGTGTGAGCTCAAACATAGAAGTGTCTTTGTGTTTATGTGTGAATCGTGTTATGACATAAATTTCGAACACTACATTTCACTATGCAACTTTCTTCAAATGCACAACATTTCAATGCGCCATGATCAATATTGTTCTATCTTCAGTAATTCTAATTGTGTTTTTCAATAAATTAATCGTCCATTTAGGCAATGAAGTTTTATATAATTCTTGAATTTCGAGTTTTAAGGACTAGTGTAGCTATTGCTGTCACTTACAATTAACTTCAACATTATTTTATGATGATGTGAAGTTGGTGTAATATATAAAAGATGCATTGTTAAAGCCGTAGCAACATGTATATTGATATTTGTTTATTTTTTAACGTAGCGTCAATGTTCATAGGAATAGTTACTTCAAGTAATCACACCAGTCTTTCATTAACAAAATTAAGAGTTGCTTAATTTTAACTAATTTTAGGTCAGAATGAGGATGGTATGTTTGGTGTACTTTAATTTTCAGTGTTCAAAATTTTAGAAGATTTATAATTAATCATACTCTTGCATTTTTAAATAAAAGTTTACTTTTACTATTTAACTATATATTTGCATGATACAATTAACTAGAATGGGGATTGGTATCTAATTGGTACCCACATAAAAAATATTTATATTCGTTGGAAGATGATATAGCATAATAACTACACCATTATATATTAATTTGAATGGCCATGGAGTTGATGGTGGTAGTTCAATTGTCATTACTCGGAAGGTTAATAAAATATTCAGCTAGATCCGGCCAGCTCAACCTAGTCAAAAGTACAAGTAATTCATTAATGAAGTATTAAAATTAGCAAATATGGTGAAATTTCATTCATTTCATTGTTTTTTTCTCTACACTACGATGTCATGGAGTTATATTTCGTGTTAACATGCTATGTTTATGTAATAATGAATTTGAGCTTTTAATAGGTCAGTTAACACATAACTAGTTTATTAGAGTATTATCATAATAAAACGCACATAAAATTTTCACTGGCCTAATATGACTAAAGCATCTAAATAAAATAATAAATCTACGACACCACTCAGCATATTTTACCCATGGTCTAGCCCAATACAATTATGCAACTCAAATTTAGCTTTAACTTTATTTGATTAAAATATATATCTTAAATAGAATCATACTCATGCTAAATTCTTGAAAAGAATATAATACACTTATTTTAGAACAAAAATACAAGTAAAATACGCTTATTTTGAGACAAATAGAGTAAATAAAATTTCTATATGATGTCAATAATGAAGTCATTGCCTCTAAACTCATGGTTAATCTTTAAGATAGTAAGGAATCAAAACCAAGACACATTTGATTTGAATCCACGGGCGCTCTGTACCGATAAATTCATTATGATATATAAGTGTTAATTCATGACGTGTTACACTTTCATAAACATGGATGAGTATCATCCATTAATTCTATGAGTGAGGTATTTTTTTCCTTTCTTTAATCAAATAGTGCATGCATGATAAACAAATTTAACTCGTTCATAACACGGTTACTAAATATAATGAATTATTGAACATTTAAACATCATGAAAACGGTTTTACTAATTACAAACACTTTTGGGAACCAGTATTTGATTTGAAGTGTTTGGAAACTTCAAGATTTTGGATTTCATTTGAGTCAAATTCAATAGTATTCAAAACATGCATATCTAGAACATGAGATTTCAGATTACAACTCCTACTTTTATTTGAAATTTAATGATTTTTAAAATATTTTATTTATATATTTGAAACACAATATTTCAAATCCAAATTTTGGAATGATGTTGAAATTCATGTTTCCAAATCCACCTAATAACTTGAATATCTTTCCGTGAATGATTGTTAGGTGGCGAGTGTAGGGTTAGAATTGAAGCTGGCTTAACAAGGACAGTAGCGCAATTTGATCATGTGATGGTGGTGAACAAAGGTCAACACCATCAAGCAACTCTCAACCTATAAATTATTAGTGATTGGATATGCTTTGTAGTGGCCACTCTACTACTTTTTAAATTAAAGCCAACATTTAGCTGTAGGCTGTAGCATCATCTATTGTAGAGGTGCCAAAATCTAATCCTATTCTATCTATCTTTACTTACTCAACCAAAACCCATCCCATTTTATTTATACTAAACTTTGCTTAATTAATTATCGACTACTCACACTTACTTTTCAGTTGAATGTAAAATATATTACAATTATAATTTAAAACTCTAGCTTTTGTCCAAAATGATTTTTATTATATTATTTAATTCTACACTTTCTCTTTTAATCAAATAATTCTTTACAAATATATTTTATTTGAGTCAATTAAAATTATTTGAACTTGCTATATAAAACAAAGAAACACATACCACAAAGTTGAACCCAATATATAAGAGTTAATATACATATGCTATATATATATATAT
>JAYMTF010006305.1:0-10416 GCA_036897485.1 Pelargonium nanum
CAAAGTGGTCTCTTACACCACCACCACCAAGGATGTGTTGAGTGGGGATCGATCCTGAGACCTCATCCCACTCACACTCGATAATCAACTTGAAACTTATATTCTTAATATGCGCTCTAGTGACGAATTCTCAAGCATAAAAGGTATTGACGGCCTTGCTCAGAAACTAGTTGAGACAAAACAAGATAACGTATATCCTTTGTTGTATTTGCTTGTGAAATTAGCTTTGATATTGCCTGTCGCTATAGCAGCAAGGGAAAAAGGCATTTTCCGGAATGAAAATTGTGAAGAATCGCCTACGAAATAGAATGAGTGATCAATGGATTAACGATTGTTTGGTGACATACATTGAAAAAGATATATTGAAGCAGATTGACATTAATGAAGCGATAAAGCAATGCATTCAAAATATGAAGACAAGAAGTTGTCAACTATAAACTATTATAATTTTTTATTTTAGATTATTTTAAATCTTTTTCCATGTACGAAACTAAATTTTCAATAGAACTTATAAACAACATTTAATATTTTTTACTATTATATTATTCAATAATATTGTGACCCTACTCATATTAAGTCCTAGATCCGCCTCTTAAAATAGGTATTGTTGAACATCAACATTATGTTTTGTTAACCATCAACTTGAGTGGTAAGTTTTTTGTATGAGTCAGAGCAAAATTTTATTTGGTTTAATATTGATACATAACTATAAAATATTATAGTAATATAAACAATAAATAGTTTTTAGTAGAACTGCAAAAACAAAAGAAAACCCAAACTTTTTCCTAACCATTTTTTTTCATTGGGGTCACTTGCCCCCACATCACTGTATGTGGCTCCGCCACTTGCGTGAGCGTCGGAGTCCTCCTGATTTAGTTCACTTTGTCTCTATATTGTTGATAGTCCACAAGTTCTTTTGAAAGATTGTGTGAGAGCTTCTTCTTCTTTTGAGTACAGGTTTTTCAAAACAAGACTTCTCCCGACTGAAGCCCCTCTATGCTAAAGTCAAATCATTAGTCACATTTCAATATTTTAAGCACTCAATACAAAAGATGTGAACGTATCTTCTAATTGTTTTGTTTACATATTCATAGTAAAGATTTTTATTTTTAAATCTCATAATTGTTGTTTTGCTTTTATCGCTATATGTGACACACTCCTTTTTTTTTTTCTTCTTCTAATTGGCTCTAATTATTTAGCACAAGTCTCTTCGCCACCTAGGCTCACTTGGTGTGCTCGCTATCTCTAAAAGGTAAGGAGGAGGATTCAGTACCCCAAAGTGTCTTATTTCGATTAAATGTACATACGTGTCCCATAGTTTTTCTCTGAAATGCTCGTTCCTTTTATTTAACACTTCTGCAGCTCAAGTGGTGGTCATAGAAGGACTATGTTAATTGTGGGTAGATGTCTCTTGATGATCATGTTGAAAACCCTTCAAAATATCTCGAAATAACCCAAGAAAATATATATCATAACATAGTAGCGATGAGTTTTGATCTAAAATCCGTTTCTCCAACTTCTAAACATAACTTGCATCACAATTGAATCAATCTTTCAAATTGCTTGCAAATCTTGAACTAATTGTTGCATGTATTGCTTACCTATACCATGCAAGAAACTGAGTCACCTAACATGCCCCAGAACCCTTTTTTATTTATTATTATTATTATTATTATTATTATTACTTCTTGCGCGTAAAAATTGATTTGGTACGGCAATTATGCAGTAAACAAGAGATTTACTCATTAATTAATTCAAGGATGTGATTTGGTTTGCAACAAAAGTTTCCTGTTAAGCAAAAGTCTGTCAAAACTCTATTAGATATTTAAGTATTTGAAAATGTAATATAGTACAAGTTCTTGGTTTTAGCATTTGTGGGCAAAAAAAAAGAAAAAATCACTCAAAATTCTTTTGCAGTTCATGGCGATATGAAAAGAAAATTAATATAATTTAGGTACTGTCTCATCTATTTTAATTTAGTTTAAACTATATTTTCTTTCAATTTAATTAGAAAATATATTTTATTCGATTGAGTCTCTGTGGTTTTATTACACCTAAAGTGATGTTTCTATAATTATTGTAACATCGTCAAAATTAAACAACTTACTTTTTGAAAATTTTGAAATAACACTTAACTTTGTTATTTGATTTAGGGGTAATTACACACATTTTTTTTCGTGGTTTTATCCACAAACAAATGACTACCCAATTTAAAAATCCACGACACATAACTCCTTTAAAGTACATGTCCACGACAATTAAATACCTTAAATTTTATAATTTAAATTTTGTTCTCTAAAAAGACTGTTATACCCTTCATTTAATTTTAAATTTTCAAATAATAATGTTTATTAGAATTTGTGAAGAAAAATCAATAATTTTTCACATGCTATAATATTTAGCACGTGATTCGTATGTATGTTTTGTGATTTATAAGAGTGAACGAAAATATTATATTATGTGAAAAATTATTGATGCTTCTTCACAAATTCAAATAAATATTATTATTTGAAAATTTAAGATTAAATGAAGGGTATAAGTCTTTTTAGATAACAAAATTTCAATTTTAAAGATTAAGGTACGTAATTGCCATGGACAAATATTTTAGGGGAGTTATGTGTCGTAGATTTTTAAATGGTGTGGTCATCTGTTTGTGGACAAAACTACGGGGAAGATTTGTGTAATTACCCCTTTGATTTATTTAACTAGATTAAGATAAGAGAATATTTTGTTTTAATTAAAAATATGATTTCACGTCATCAAAATTTAGAACACAATAATTATAATTTTTTTTGAGATACAATAATTATAATTTTAAATACTTAAAATATATCTTTTTTTTAGGGGGAAATACTTAAAATACTTAAAATATCTCAATTAGCTAGAAATTCAATTAACATTTCTTTATATATACACACACACAATTAAACAAACGCTGCATATATTTTCAGGTTAAGCTGGAATTAAATTGTATGGTCTAATTCAGAATAAAATGTCAAAATTATAAACCAAAGACTAAATATTGCAACAAATGAGATAATAAAATAACTAAGAAAATTCAATTTTTATGTAGAAAAAATAATAATATTTGGGAACACAACATGTGAGAAGGAGCTGGTTTCCTTAATAAGCAAGCACCAAGAACAAGCATGGTGATGGGGTAATTATTAAATTATTTGCAATAATACAAAAATAAAATAATTAAAAATACGAAAATATTTTAGAAAAAAATATAATAATATATGTTGAGTCCAATAGAGGCAATGGTGTTGTAAATCACAAGATCTTCACGTGCAAATCTGACCCCTCTTGTTTATTACAACTAAGCTTATTTTAAAATTGTATATATTTATGGGATGGGACACATGAAACCAAACCCTAGAATACTTTGATTATAGTGCTTTTTTCAAATATTAATTTTTATCAGAACTATGGGTGTGTAATTACACTAATCACTCCTTAAATTAACATTAATTTACTTGTGCACACGCTCGGTTTAAACTCTGGTGACAAAAATTGATATCAAATAGAATGCTTTAATCGTCAACTCAGAGTGAGAAATGAAAATATGAACGTTTGAAAATATTTTAGTTCTGATCCAACTCTGACACACGCACGAGAAAGAAAAAGACTATTAATGAAAACCCACGAAACCAAGACATGTTGGGCCAAGTGGTTAAAATACTTTGGATTCCCTATGAGGTCTCAAGTTCGAGCCTCCTTGTCGACGTATGGGGTGAGATTTGTGGGGTGGGGTTTAGAGTGACGCTCCCTTTTGGAAGTGAGAAACATTGTTACTTCGAGTATGATGTCCCGTTGCTTATAAAACCCATGAAAATTAAAGTTCAATTTTGTTATTCTATTAGTGGAAGGAAAATATTCCATCTTAATTCTCTAACTATCCAATTTAGTTTTTGCTTTAATTTGGTCCTCAAATTAACGCGAATATTGTTACATTTGAGTTCCCAAATTATGTTATTTTCTTTCGGATTTGTCCAATTCATATTGGTGTTGTCAAATTAAGTTAATTAACTTGACATTTTTTCATTGACGTTCCAACCACATGACGCTTAAGTTAGCTAAATTTACTGATAAGACCAATTTAGAACAAAATTGTATAATTAAGGGACATGATCATCACGTCAATTTTGTCCCACAATTATACAATTATTTTTTAAATGCTCTCATTCATGAATTTAGCTAACTTATGTGTTTGTTATGTGAACAAAAAACTAGTAAAATTGTAATTAAAAAAACAAATTTGCCACATTAGCTAATTTGACGTAACATTATGATTTATAACCAATACACAACAAAACCGCAAAGTTGGGGGACCAAATTGAAATAATGTGAGTTTTTGTGGGAGCTAAATTAGAACAAAAATTAAATTTAGATACCAATTCAAAACAAAATGAACAATAAAGAAAATCAAAATAAACATTTTCCTTATGTGAATTATGAACTTAACAGGTATGATCACATGTTTGTATAAGTTTGACAAACTCTAATATCTGTCTAATTACTCCATAACGAGAGAACGAAGAAGCAACAATGAACTGATTAAGCGACACTGCCAGCTTAAACTCGTTGAAACTCAAGAGTTGAAAATTCATAAATATTTAATTAATTAGGGTTGTGAGGGATTTTTGAAGTTGCTGCCAAAATTGAAATTAGGGTGGAACACAAGACCAAGCAAGTGGTGCTTTACCACTTTGCTTAAATTTAAAGATAATTTAATTGATCATTTTGTTGTGGGTTTTTGGGATTGTGTGAGCTCTTAATTGTTAAACTATTTTAAAAAATCTGGCTAAGTTTGCTGTTGTAATAAAATAAAAGGAATCTTGGTCATGGCCTTGAAATTGAACCACCTTGAATCTCACTTATCAAGAAACTTTTTTGCACAAGAATTCAAGATTCTTGGAAATTTTTAGATGTCCTTTGGGTTAATGCAACTGAAAAGTTTGGCTACAAATTCCTGCAAAGAGGTACATTAAATTTTAAGATTTCAAGTTCCTAAAATTGTAGGTTATATACAATTTTTATCCTTTAATTTATGGGTTGTTAGACATTATATTTAATTTTTTTTACCCATTTCAGTATTTTTGGTTCGCTATATTCTAAAAGTTACAATTTTATCTTTGAATTGACGTGTGTTTAAATAGATACACGGCATGTTTAGTTAAATAGTTGGACAAATCAAGTAGGTTTGTCATCATTAACTAAACGGGTTGAGTTGGAGTTGAGAACTAGGGTTGACATGTATTATTTGACCCGAACTCGATCCAAAAGGAAATCAAGTTTCAGATTTTACACCCAAAATATTTGAGTTTGAGCAAGTTAGCTCGATCTGACCGAAAAGTTTATCATGTATATTTTTATGGAAGATGGATGTGCAAAAATGTAGATTATAATTTTTGTACTCACAAGTATGCGCTCAAAATGTAAGTGATTTAACTATTTTTTTCAAGTTAAAATCAAGGTCTCAATACGATGTTGTTTGGTCTTCTTTTTCACTAATCAAAATTTTTTATTAAGTCAAATTTAGGTCAAGTCTAGTCTTCTGGTCTCCTGCTGGTATTACTATGCTCCAAGTCCTGGTCACTAGTTGGCAGCCTGCGCAGATAGCACACCGTTAAGCAGAGCCCCGGATGCGTGTACAGGGGACCGCCTCTGGCGTGAGAATAAGATCACCACACAAACAGAAATATGTAATTGAAATGAGAATAGAATCTTCGTACTTCGTTTGAATATCGAAGAACGCACGAAGATTGTGATGAACACACTTGAGAGAATTTTTGGGCTCTTGTTAGAGTGTGTAGAATGGTAGAATGACCGACCTTTTTATAGTGGGCTTGATACTCATTTTATATTCCTTAAGCTTACCTGACACATGGCGACCTTTGGTTGGCTGATGTCGAAGTAGGGCCCGCGCACATTCTTGTCTCTTTTCATTCCACCAGCCTGTTGGATTTGCACACTAGCAGGGTAGGAGACCTTCTCAATCAATGTTGTCTCTTAATCTCTATATATGCTAGTTCCACTCACTAGCAGACTTACAATCACCTCTCCGACCAAGTGAGAGGGTGAGATGATCGTTTGATCAGAGCCATGTGTCTGATCTCCGTCTACTGGTGCTTGCGCCCCTAAGTGAGGGCGAGCATGCCTTGTTGCTCCTCAAAGCAAGGGTGATGATCAATGTAAGTTGGATCCTTTGCTGACTTCAGATGGTGAAGGGGATGACGACCTCATATTGGTGTCCTTGTGAGTCAGTGTGGATGGCACTTGGGTGTGACAGAATGGATATGAAGGCGCTCGGGCGCGGAGGATGGCTCGAAGGGTATGTGTGAAGAATCACTCAAAGGCGTGCACGAAGGCAACCGCGCGAAGGACTCGCGGGAATCCTTGTGCGAAGGCGGCCGCGCGAAGGCCTCACGGGAAGATCGCTAGACGACTTTTACGCGAAAGTCAATATAGAGGTTTTGGGCGGCCGTGCGGGAGGTGCCAAGGTTGATTTCGGGTAGTTCATGGTTCAAGACCATGGACGACTCATTGGCGCGAGTCCATCTCTCCCATGTCCGCTTCCTCTCTGCGGGCTAGTCTTGGCCCGAATGATCTCTTCCGGGTTCCCGTTCTTGTATTCGGACTCTCTCATGACCTTTTGTTGACTTTCTTGACCATCCGAGCAAGTCACATGTCGCTCAGTTATTGGCCGATTTATTTATAATTCTTTATAGCGAATCAGTAAGTTTTAGATTGAATTCACCAGCATACATATAGCACAAACATCATTAATTATAATCCAAATCCGCATAAACTTCTGTCGAGAATGACTAAAAATTTCCCGTTGTGAAAATTAAATAATGTGGTGTAGAATTTGAAATAGATATTTTTTTCCCTCATTTTTGTCATGAATTATTTATTTAATTTGGAGTATTAATTGTTCTGATAAATCCACCGTCCTGACCACTATGTCTCACATGTAACTCAATAATTTGAACATGATCAAAGCCAGCTTATAATTATGCGGATTTAACTCAAAATTCTATAATTAATACATATTCAATAATTAAATTGTCAGATCAACTCTTAATTATTTAGTTAATTATTCAATAATTACCATCTTGCCATTTTAATTTAATGAGTTAATTATTCAGAGTCTAAGATATGATAAATGTTCCGTACGATGATTATAGTATATATTGTTATTTAAATCTTCACAATTATGGTAACAAATTATAAGAATAATTATTTTAAATCTCTTGTATATTAAAATTTAAGTGATGGTTTTAGTCCAGTGAAAAATGTCACTTGTCTCAAATTTGGTACAATTTTTTATTATCAAATTATATATTTTTATAGCTTAAAATCGATTATTTAAAAGAACAATAAGCCAATGCATACGATACTACTACAATTTCATGAATTTATGGTCCGGATCTCACAATTTATAATAATAATCCGTGATTCAATCAAATTATCGCTAAAACATTTGATAATTTATGTCTCATTAGTTGTAACATATATTTAGCTTTTGATAATATAAATTTGTGTCTTGTGATAGGAGCTTATAAATGGACTTGAACCCATGAGTATACTAACTCAACTCGCATTTTGCGAGTTCGGGTTGCACAAAATAGATATAATCAAATTTTGTGTCGAAAAACCACACTAGATTTTGCACTAAAAATTCAGACTTTGCAATTCACTTATCTTACTAATTATGATCAAATTAACCATTTTCAACTAATTCCGAAAACACTTAACCAATCCCATTCGAATACTTGAATCGTCAACTCTTTATATCTTGTAATCATAAACATTGGTGTCACTGTATCAATAAATATATTAAACTTTTGGAATATTCAACTAGTTATCATAAACTTGATAAGGTTACAAAAAGAATTACTTAATATATCAAGCTTTCGGCTTCCTTTTTCATTGACATAAGCATCCAAATTCACAATTTTTATTATATATAAAACAATTTAGTAGTCTTGATGATGTTTTATCCATCATATACATGCAAGGATGATTTTTATATTATGGTCAAATTAAAATCTTGATAAGATTAGCTCATTATATATTTTCAGAACTAGCTAGAATGGGTGTTTAGTGTTGGATTGTTATGTAGGATTCAACTAACCCTACCCCCTAATTGCATGTTTAGGTGGATCCAACACAAGAATAAACAGTATCCAACAGAACAAAAAAATAAAAATAAATAATATATACATTGAAGGGTATAATTGTAATTTCGGAAATCATATAAGGTGACACAAGCTCCAAAACATTGTTACCTTATTCAAGCTATGGCTGACCCAATATGTTGGTGGGTGATGCCTACACAAATGTATAGTCTTAATGAGATAGTGAGAGAGACAAAGACGGATGTACTTTGTGTGTAGTGTGAGCATCTTTGAGCCGGCCATTTCGGGTTGCAATTGGGTTTGTTTGAGTTTCGGATAGATAAAATTTAAGTTGAAAGAGTTTCGTTTATGTCCGGGTCCAGAATTTGGGCTACGGATTAGATCGGTTTTTACTTTGCAGTATAAAATGTGTGGATTTTTATGACGGATTTGTCCAATCCGATTCAGCTCGAATTTGTCACATAATAAACTCGCCCACTACCTGAAATATGGTTTGATTAAATTTCGGGTGCTCACGTGTTCGGGTTCAAAGTTGTCGGATCAAACATATATAGACCAATTCATCCCACCGTCAATTTCACATTCTAAGTACAAGGAGTTAGTTCTATAAAAAAAAAAAAATATATATATATATATATATATAGGGGGAGAGAGAGTATAAGATGTTGTTTGGCTAGGGTAGGCATTTTGTTTAGATCTTGTTTAACATGTAGCATGTATGGTGTTTGGATATAGATATTCCCAAGTCCCAAGTGGGAATTGGTGGGGTCTATATGGTGTTTGTGTGCTAGGATTGGAGGCACTCCACATCCTCTCATGCCCCATAGTTGTCTCTTTTCCACACCAATATCACTTTGGACACCTCACTCCTCTCCCCTCTATATAACCTCTCAACTCTCTTCCTCAACCCACTCAACAACAACAACAACAATTCACTCTCAAAAACCAAACACTTCACTACTCATCATCAACTCTTCTCATCAACAAACCTTCACCATGAAGATGGAGAGCTCAAACATGCGAGGCTCCAAGAAGAGGCTATCAAGTAGAGGCCTTGGTGGGGTCCTCAAGGAGCAAAGAGCTAGGCTCTACATCATAAGGAGGTGTGTGGTCATGCTCCTTTGTTGGCATGAGTGATTTTTACATTGGTGCTTCTTGATGATCAAGCTAGAAGGGTATTTTGGTCTTTTTTTGGGTTCTTGGTGGAGTGTACATATCTATGGAGGACATGAAGATTTGAAGAAGAAGAAGTGGACAAAATTTTGTATGGTTTATTAGTTACTTGCTCTTTAGGGCCTTTTTTTTCCTTACAAAAAATGTTTAGATGTACAATGGGTTAGCTTAGAATGAATCAAAAGCTTATTATATGCATGGTTCTTGAATCTTTATTCTTTAATTTTATCATTCAATTTGGTTAAGTTCTTGATTTGTTTGGATCTTGATTTTGTGAAATTTCTTGCTTGGCTCCACCAAATGGTCAAACCCTTTAAGAAAGATAGATTCAATTTTCAGATCCAAATCCTAATAGAAACTTATGGTTCAATAATTGAAAAGTGAGTTTCATAAGGTCTCAATTTTCATTTATGAGCAATTCACTTCAAAAAGTGAAAATGACAAAAAAGTTACTATTGGGTCATGTTGTATTGTTTCTGGAGGACAATAATTAATTTTGGTTGGTTTTTTTTACTATGTTATTACTATTTTGCCGTACAAATCAAATTCAAAATAATAAGAAGTATAGGTGAATATGATAAAGTGTTAATTTTAAAAATCGGACCAATTTCTATTTTTAGACAAGAGAAAGTTATAAACTTATAATCATAATATAAGTTTTTGTTGACCTAATTAATTCTCTTGGTGTGATGTAACTTGTTATGGCAAAAACAATATAAAGAGAAATTCGAACCTCTTCAGCAATTTTTAATATTATCAACATATAAGCTAAAAGTTGAAGAAGAACCACATCGACGATTTATAGCTTATACTCTAAATTTTACCTTATAATTTTTTTTAAAGCTAATGAAATGACTAAAACATCGTTCAAACAACATCATAATGCGAAAATACGGTATAAACACTAAGCAATGTTGAGTGGACTTGTTCGTCAACTCGATTCGCTTAGATTGTGTAAAAATTATTCTCGATTCGTGAACATCAACATTTAAAACAACGATTCTTACTCTAAGCTCTAACCTAATAAAATGATGGTTTAAATACTCCACAGACCCCCCATCTATGAAAAACTCACTCCCCAGGTCCTCAGACATAT
>JAYMTF010006306.1:0-10414 GCA_036897485.1 Pelargonium nanum
CATCTTGTTTAGAGAACGCCGAGACTTTTAAGTTTATGGGGGGGGGGGGGGGTGTCAAATATGTCATATGATTTATAGGATATGACAAAAAAATTCTTCTTTCTTTCCAATTTTCCTTCTTTGGGAAAACAGCTTTATGGTAACCTATTATACTTAAGATATATTTAGAAGTTATTTTTGTACATGATAGAAAGAGAGTGAATGTTGAGATGCCGATAAAGATAAAGGTGATATTTAAATGGATGTATGCATTTTTAAGAATTTGTAGTTAGGTTTTAGTTAAGGCAAATATATGAGCTACTTTATTTATAGGATTTGGTTATGTGCAAGATAGGGCACCATTGTTATATAGCTAATTAGGTTATGATATGGTACTTCAAGGATGAATGACGAGAACATTGGTTCTACTTATGAGAAAAGATTTGGCATATTATAGCTTGTTGATTCATGTCTCCCACTACCCAGATCTTAGGCTGTCAGGATAAGGCTGTATTTAGGTTGATTATATATGATGTGTGCAGAGTTATTTCAGCCCTTCCAATTATAAACAAATTTCACTTAATTTGTGTGAAAAAATGTTATATAATATTTCTTCCCGTCATCTCTTTGATCATTTCATCTCTCTCTCTCACACACACACGCGCGCACACACACACACTGGTTTAACCATGAACTAGAATGGTAAATATCATATGTATTTATTATAATATTTCTCCTACAGGACAATTTGTCTTTCCCGCTCATATGTCCAGATTGGAATTTAGATGAAGAGATGTTACTTCTTGAGGTAATCTCATATGTTTAATTGAACTTAGTTTGCGCAGAAGTTATTATTATTTGTACTTTCTGGTGGAAAATGCTACTGCTACTCTGTTAATCTACTTGTTATATGTGGAGTGTGAATCTGTGTTATTTGCAGGGCATTGAGATGTATGGATTTGGGAACTGGACTGAAGTTTCTGAACATGTTGGAACAAAGAGCAAACTACAATGCATCAACCATTATAATACTGTATACATGAGTTCTCCATGTTTTCCTCTTCCGGTAAGGTTATTAGGATTTGTCTCCGCACTTGCGCATGCAGTCATGCCACAACTGAGATTAATTGTAATATTCTTCATGATTTTTTCTGTAGGACTTGTCTCATGTTATGGGCAAGAGTCGAGAGGAGCTCCTTTCTATGGCCAAAGGGCATGGCGAAGTCAAGAAAGGTCAGTATGCTGAATGTACTATTATTTGTGGTGTGTGTGTGTGTATGTGTATTGTTTGCCATTGCTAGGTTTCTTCTAGTACAGCATTTATGCTCAACTTTTTCAATCAGAAATAGGAAGAAAAATCTTGAAGTGCTTGCATTTGTGGATGTTCTAGCTTATTGGTACAAATTCACTCATAGGATGAGAATGTACCATATTCTTCACTGCATTTTAAAATCATTTGTAACTTTGTTTGTTTCATTCAAATAAATGACTCCGTATAACAATGCATTAAATAACTCTATTTGTCTATCCACTGTGTTCTACAGTCTCAATTCATTGTTTTTTGAGAAGTTTTAGTCCAGAATGTAATCCTTATCAAATCTGGTTTTGATTTTTATGTTTTATTGCACAGAACTTCCTATGCTCGGGACACTTTCACTGAAAGAGGAGTCTCCTGTCTCTGCAAGAGTCAAGTATATCTATCTTCACTATCATGTATTTACTTTTAGGTATTCTGCTTAATCCTTTGCATGTGCTTGATCAGATCTGAAGAATCACAAAAAGGTCCAGCTCACCAGTCCTCATCTAGCTTAGCAACCGGTACTACAAGTGGTCTTTCTGTTTGTAGCTTCTCCACATCTCATGGTTATAGATTGAGAAATTGCATCCTTTATCGTATTATTTTCTTTGACGACAGAGGCAGGCTCCAGAGCTGGTTCAAGCTGTGGTAAGACATTCCCAGGCGCAGTTAAGAAAGCTTCCAACATTGCCCAGAATAAGGATCCTGTAAAAGTGGAAGGTTTGTTTTCTGCTTTATATTATACTCCTTCCATCCAAAAATGAGTGTCCTAATTTCCTTTTTGAGAAAAATTAAGTGGAATCTAGTAGTGTGGTACATTTCTTCTTGTATTCTCATAAACATGTGTTGTAACAAACTTAAGGATACTAACTAATTTTTTATAGGGATACTATTGGTAATTCATACACAACTAACTTTCAATGCAAGATAAACAGGACACTCATTTTTTGATAGAGTGAGTATGATCATATCGTTGTAACATACTGCATTTTGTACGGAGATAATGCAAACTATTCAATCACTTGGGCTCCTTACATTAGAGTCAGAATTATTTTGATCATACGTGTGACTGTTTTTATGGGGGACCACGTCCAAAATATTAGTCTTAGAATTATTTTGCTGACTTTTGTTTTAATCAGGATGGAGATTGGATTTTATTTCATATCGGGTTATAGGCTGGTTACCAATACTATTTTTTGTTTTGTTTATTCTACTCTACAGAGCTTTGATGAACTGATTGAGCAGTACAGACTATCTTGCTTACCTCTTTATCCTTTATTTTTCCTGCCTACACTCTTCTTATTTGTTGTATTATTCTCCTTTCCTATTTATGGACTTAATGATCCGTCACCAGGTCTTGGTAATGAGAAGCATTGTGTTAACATATTTCAAACACGATGGTCTTGCATGTTGTTCTTAAATACTGGTTAAGTTGAAATATGGGGTTTTTTGATTTCAATGCATTGAAGAAACCCTGAATATTCCATTCTACAAGTTAAATGTAAATTAGCTCTATTTAAATTATTTGCAGAATCTCAGTCAGAGAGGAGAATTGGAGAGAAAAAACCTAGGACTTCCGGTGAGGAAGGGCCTTCCATGATGGAATTGAGTGGCTATAATGCCAAGAGGCATGAATTTGAGATTGAATATGATAACGATGCAGAGCATTTACTGGCAGACATGGAATTCAAGGATACTGACACTGATGTTGAGCGGGAAATGAAATTGCGAGTGCTGCGTATCTACTCAAAAAGGTATTTTAGTAAAGTACCACATGATCTGTATGATAACTATGACGTAAATTGCATTTTTCTAAATATATCTTTCACATGAACAAATCTAAAATGTCTCCATATTTACACTACCAAAATTATCCTCTCTTTCAAAGTATAATATCCAATATAGCAAGATCGTGATGCGGGCCCACTGTAAATATCTTTTTTCATTTATTTATTGATTACATTTTGCCACAGATAAACAAACTTATTGCACATAACTTGGCAATAATCTTATGTCATGAAAGTGACATACACGTCAAGATAATTCGCCACAATTGAATAGCTTTTGGATAATATTTTGTCCATGACTCATTCAATTTACCGGAGACTTTTTCCAGGCTTGATGAGAGGAAACGCAGGAAGGATTTTATCCTGGAAAGAAATTTACTTTACCCTGACCCTTTCGAGAAGAACCTTTCACCTGAAGAGAGGGAAATATGTCAGCGTTATAAGGTCTTCATGCGGTTCCACTCAAAAGAAGATCATGAGGAGCTGCTCAAGAGTGTCATCGAGGAGTATCATATTGTCAAAAGAATACAAGATCTTCAGGTCTGACATATTCCTTTTACTTGAGTTCTATGTATAGTTCTTTTGTAATTATCTCTAGAAATTTTTGGTATATATATTTTCAAATGCTAAAATAATTGCAGCATGTTCATTCATCATACCTGTTCTGAATTTAAAGTAACCAGCTACCCAACCATGAGACATTGGCTAGATTCACTACCACCACTAGCTCTATCTTTGGAATTCCAGATGTATCCTCTTCGGTACTACTGGTCAACTAGGTTCTCATGTTTTCTCTTGCAATCCATCTGACCACTAAACTTTATACCATTGTACTTTCTGGTGGCCTTTTTACTCTGATCTGTAGACATTGTCGTGGAGCACAAATCATGCTTTGATGGACACATTGATGTCTAACATGATAACTCACTAAAATTTAAACCCAACATGTAATTTGTTTTTCATGAAACTTCCAAATGTGCTATTTTGTGAAATTTCTATTCTTGGATCAGTAGCATCTTCTTAGTCTTTCACCTGTGTGAAAGTGTCGTTCTAAAGCATTTGTAGGGGCCGACTCAGGCACATTTAGCACAACTTCATGGATTGTTAGTTTATGCTTAATGCATACTCAGACCCTTTACAGTCACTTGAAATTTGGTTGTACAGAAAGCTCGGGCTGTTGGCTGTCGGACAGCTGTCGAGGCTAATAGGTTTTTAGAGCTTAAGAGGAAGGAATTAGCTGAAGAAAGTGCAGTCGGAGTAAAGGAAAGCAACCAGGCTGGTTCGAGTGGTAAAGCTTCGCAGAGGCCTAATAATCATCTCAGAGAAATTGATGGCAGCCCTCGGGGTGTCAGTAGGATGTCTACAAGTCTACAGCCGGGTGCAATTGAATCATCGTCAACAATAGGTGGCCAGGCAATCCTGAAGTCCTTGGATGATTGGGATATTACAGGATTTATAGGAGCTGATTTACTCTCTGACACGGTAAGAATATCTCTTACCCACATCCTAGCACATTAACATGCAAATTTACACGACTTCTTCTTTACACCCTTTGTAAACTGTCGTTACTTTCCTCTCAAGTCAATGGTGATTGTGCTACCAATTGTCATAGGGTGCCGTGGTTTTAGACTTTTAGTGTCTACATTTAGCTACATGCACTATATTTCCCGGTGTCATATTTTGAGCATTTTACACACTTGTAACATGGAATGCGTGATACTTAATATAAGGCGGGATGAGGTTGGCTGTCCATGCATTTACTCGTTTTCTTGGCGTGATATATTGACTTTGGCCTGATTATGTTCATGTGAACAGGAGAAACGGCTTTGTGGTGAGATGAGAATTCTACCATCGCACTATCTCAACATGCTACAGACCTTGTCGGTAGAAACTTTGAAGGGGAACATCACCAAGAGATCGGATGCGTACAGCCTGTTCAAAGTCGAGCCAAGCAAAGTCGATAAAGTTTATGATATGCTTGTGAAAAAGGGCATTGCTCAAGCTTGATTCGCTCGTCATCATCTTTTTTAAACAGGATCATGTACAGTTCATAGGTCTTTTTCTTATGATATATTTTTTCACAATATGGTTATGTATCATGTAAAAATTATGCGGTTCCAGTAAATACGTGTTATCACATTCATGAAACTCAGGAATCATCGAATTAGACCCGATACTGATGCAGCCGAGCGATGAGATGCTTCATTGCTTACTAGAGATGGATCTTGTTGTACGAATACTACATTTTTCTGTAGTCCATAAACTTAGTTGATTCATCAAAAGTTTTGTATACTCAAATGTTCAGATTGGAATTAAATTGATGCAGCCAAAGCAATCAATTCCAAGCTAGTTAGTTTGGTATGCTGAAGAGTTTATGGAAGTACATTACACTTGTCACGCGTACAGCCTTTGCCAATTCACATGTACAAAAGTGTAAACAAGATTAGTGGTCTTAAATCTTAATTAACATCAATAACATTATTGAAAAAGAGACGAAATTTTTGTAATTATCTTCAACTATGCACTTCCAATATTTCTAAAATGCCCAAGTGTAAGTTATATTTTAAAAGAATATATTTGGTCTTGTTTTTCTTGCATCCTTTGTCTCAAAATACCATCAATAATTTATATATATTTTTTGAAAGAATTTTTTTTATATATATAATAAGCTAGTACTATGTATTTCTTGAGTTTGTTATATATATATATATAACATATGTTCTAAGAGAAAATGTTCATCATTAACAAAAGATTCTAATTAAAACAATATAAATTTAGACACTCATTTTGGCACGAGTACTTTAAAGCTCGTTTAGTTAAAAAAAAAAACATTTTTCATTCTCTTTTTTCTCGTAAAAACTTTGAGAATTAAAAAGGAACAATTTACTTCAAACATTTTTTATTTTAGGTTTACATTAAAATGAGATAAAAAAATAAAAATAAATAAACAAAAATATTTATGCATTATAGATACTTCGTGAGACTTAGATTTTACTCTAACCCAAAATCTTAAGTTTGTGGAGGATCCAACAAGTATATCTAAGAGACAATAGACGGCAAGTTTAGGGATACGATAACACTTTACTTCAACCCAAACAATTTAAAAAATTTATTAAATAAACTCACACATCCACGATACAACTCACATCACAAACACCTAATATACCAACACATTGTTTTAAAGGTGGCTTGAAACCAAACTCTCAAATATAAAAGGTGAGAATCTATCCACTTTCCCACTTAGTGCTCGTAACCCAAACAATTTAGTTGGTAACAACCAAGGCATGTTGGGCCAAGCGTTTGATGCGCTTTGGATTTCCTTTGAGGTCTCAGGTTCGAGCCTCCTTGCCGACTGTATAAGGTGGAATTTATGGATTTAAGGGGAGAACTAACAACTAATTCAGGTGACGCCCCCACTAGAGGGTGAGAAACACCGACCTTTGTAGCTTACGATACAATACAAACAATTTCATACAACCAACTCCCAACCTCAGTCTACTCTACACCTACAACCCTTTCTTCCTTCATTGTTGTAGCTTACATTTACAACAACAAACATAATAAATACCCAAACATAAAAAACAACCGTTACAAGTCAAGTCAAACCACACGCAATAACCGAATTATCCACAAACTCCAACATCCAGACATTCATTTCTTCACCTACTTTTCATCTAACTATCTTCTGTTCGTGTCCCCACCGAAGTCCCACACGTGTATCCTCCCATCGACGCCACCAGCCGCCACGTGTCGCTCATCCGACACCACCGCGGTCACGTCACCTATCACCTCCCTGAAACTGTACAGCAGCTCGCCGGAGTTCACCTCCCACACCCTCACCGCGCCCCCGGCGCACATTAGCGCGAAGCCACGGTTCATGCAGCTCATGACCACCTTGTCGGCGCCGCCCGCCACCCTAAACCTGCGCACCTCCTCTAACGTGTCCACCCGGCGTACTCTAGCCCAGCCCCGCCTGTCCACCACCATGTACGCGTCGCTGCTGACGTCAACCGACCCCACCACCAACTCCTCGTCGTCGTAGAGCACCGTTCCGTTGTTACTGAGGTCGAGAACCACAACCCGCGAACCCGTGCACGCAACCGCCAAGTCCTGATCCGTGACCCGGATCCGACCCACCGGATCTTTCGGGTTCCAATCGACAAGCGTGTACCAGCCCCTCAACGCTTCCGGGTCGGTCAAGGACCCACCAACGAACACCAGCTCCTCCGTCTGCCCGTTCCAGATCCGAAATGATTGACCAGGTACTCCTGCGTACAACCCGACCCACCACCGCCCGTTACCCGAGAACTCCACCATCGGCCCGTCGTTCTCCACGTCACCCACGTGAACCCTCCGCGGCGGCTGCGCTTCTCCGTCGTCGTCCTTCACGGCCGCCACGTGGACGTCGCCGCCGAGTGTGGCGAACACGAGTCCCGGGTCGTCGTTGACCATGACAATTCCGGTGATCGCCCGGGAGTAGCGGCCGCGGACGTCGCCGGGGAGCGGACGGAAGGTTCGGACGTGGGCTCGAGTGGCGAGGTCGAAGAGACGGACGGCGCCGTCGGCGAATCCGCAGGCGAGGTGGAGGTCGGAGACGGCGAGGGAGCGGCACTGGAAGCCGTCCGGGTTTTCCACGTCGCATGGGTCGAAGTGGAGCACGGCGTGCGCCGACTTGCCGGAACGGAAATTCTGGGCTGTGCGATGCCAGTAGAGATACTCGAGCTGCCACGTGTCCCGGAGGAGGGTGGTCCTTCCCCATACGTGTTTTGTTAGCCGCCGCCAGAGGATGTCCGAGCGAGACACGGATCGCCACGTGGAGCATACCTGCATAAACGTGCACCAAGAATTAATACTTTGTCGGTAAATACATCCAAAACTAAAAAAAATAAATTTTTTAGGAAAACAAAAATGTTATTTGTACTAAATTTTGTAGAACTTTTTTGTCAACAAAATGATGTTGTAGTCTATGTGTCAAACACTATTTCTTATTTTCATAATTTAATATTAATTTTAATTAAATAATAATCCGACTTATATGATAGCACCACTTCTAATATATTTTTGTCGCGGAGCGTCTAATGTATAAGACATATTGTACACTTAACTAATTTCAATTCGTCCAACACATTATTAAAATATTTGATGCGTCATATATATATGGTTAATTAACACATCATTTTGTATAAAATTTGGAACATATAGTAGTATCATATAGTTTGAATTAATAAGTTTTGAATATAAGGACTATAAACCATATTTGAAACATTCTATTAAAATATTGACAGCACGCTTTGTTTCATTTATAACACTCTTCAATAATTGGGAGTGAAATTTCTTGTTGAATCGTAATTGTTTTTAACTTTATTTATGGCATATTATAAGTCAAAATATGAATTTTGACTTGCAAATTTTATACTCTTAATAATATATTATTTCATTTAAAAATAATACTTTTACTAAAGTAGCAAATTTATTTAAACAAATCCATTGCAAGATGTTGTATTTTCTTTAATTTCTTATAATTTGGGTTATGTTCTCATCTAAAATAAATGACAACTCTAGGCCTAGTCCCAACCAAACAACAAGCTACTACTATGGTTGACAGTAACCACATGGATTGAAGTATAGCAGTAGCAGTAGCAGCAGCAATTATTAAATGACAACCTTAATGTCTGTAACTATATATTAGGGTTTTGCTGCACCCACAATACTCAAATCTTCAAAGCAAATTAAAAGAGAAGGTATTTAATGAAGTGTCTCTCCAATCAATGATACTATTAAATATCCAGAATGAGCAAGCCAAGATAAAGAACATTATGAACAAGAAGGTGATAGATGACCAAAACCATATATAGAATCCTCGGAAATTTTGAAGTTATTTGATACAAATCTTTCCGATAAAGCTTGATTGATATATTTTAGATTGAAGGATTCATGAATCATGACAACGCACTCAAGAATTTGAAAGTGGGTATATATACAAAATTTGTTATAGAGATGTTATTGGTGTTTATTGCATAATTAACTTCTTCATAATAAAATAAAACTCTCATTTTAAAACAAGAATGCAAGAGAAACAAGACGCTCATTTTTTAGATGGAGAGATATTATTTAAGACAACGTTTGAATTTGAAATGGAGAAAACAAGACACTCATTTTCATTCCCGAATAATGTTGTTTGGGACGATTAAAGTGTGAAAAGGAGAAACATTCATATTTCAATTGTTATTGTTTGATTAACAAAAGTAAAAATAAAATTGATCAAATTATTAGTATAAAAACTACTTAAGCAATTAGAAATAAAAATGTTAGTTATCATTTAAGACCGGCGAGAATTGAAAAAATAAAAATAAAAATTGGTATTAGGATATTTAAATTTGTTCACAAGTGTACCTTTTTCGTGAAAAAGACAATTTACATCAAATAACAAAAATTCACTCAAACCATACATTCAATTAGTATAAAGTTAGAATTTTTTTCTCATAATTTTTATATATAAATATGCATTATGTTGAATTAAAAAAATTTGTTTATCTTCGTCGGACACAAAATTACGAATTTATAAAGTGTAAATCGTAATATAAAAATTGAGTATATAACAATGAAATCTCGTTTCCGTTCATGTTATGAGATGAGAATCAAATTCTTCATACGAAAAAAGAAAAACACGAATAAATAATTTCAAAATCAAACATGATCAAGAATATTCGTCTCATTTTTGTTCTCAAACCAAACCATTCAATTGAAACGCTACATAAATGAGTTTCGTATAGTCCACAATCTTACACGTATGAATAATAGTATGTTGTACCTTTTTCAAATAATTTGCTGTGTACAGTACTTTGCAGATGAATATTCAACGTACCTCATGCACAACGTACATGAGGATGATCACAATTCACAAACAAAATGAACAGGAAGTACAAATAATAATTAATTGTACAAAATCATTGATATTTTGTCGGGTGAAAATAAAATGCAGAAAGTAGCACAGATCGGGTGTGAGAGGGAGGCTAGGGCTACGAGAATCCAGAACTGGGTAGTTGAAGAAAAATTATACATATACCTACATACATACATATATATATATATATACAAATATATATAAGAGTATCAAGAATCTCAGCTAGGAGACAAACAAAATTGGATCCGGGCAGGACACGCGGAGGCGGGTATGGATGTACATCGTTGATGTGACATCGCCTAATTGACCATGATTTATTGGCAAATAGTCTTAACCAATAAATAATATATGGGTCTCTCTCTCTCTCTCTATATATATAGGGATTGAGGATTCTAAGCCAATAATTATTTGGCTTAGGCTAAGCCACCAATGAGATTATGACACATC
>JAYMTF010006307.1:0-10412 GCA_036897485.1 Pelargonium nanum
ACTTTACACAAACACATGAAAGTGAACTTTACCATTGACTTTGTCATTTTCCCTTATAGAATCGGAGTATCAAACGACACCATGAGTTAAGCTAATCATCTTAAGAATGATCTTATCGAATTAATGAATGAAGAATTGATGGCTACTCGTGTTACACAAGAAAAAATTTGTCATTGCCCTTTTTTAAAGTAATAAAAAAAGTTCATAGTATAATTCGTGTTCGCGGGTTGTGTTTAAAGTTTAATGTTTTGTTAAACATGTGATCAATTCGAATCATGTCCGTTTATTAAACGCGATGAATAAAACAAACACATTCCGTTTATGAACGGATTGACACGATATGGCAAGACAAATGCGTTTGAACAATTGGAAGTTACACGACTCGAAATGGTACGATTAAACAAACAGGTTGATATTGACCCGACACGACTGGATATATTTGACCCGTTTAATTTATATAAGTCATTTTTACACTATATGTTCCAAAAATTATATTATATTTTTAAATGGGTCGATCAATAAACGAGTTACACGACTCTTTTATGACTCGTGTAATCAAACATGTTATGCGGGATAAACGAGCTCGACACAAACACAAACTAATTACTAAATGAGATGAGCTAGTCAACACAAACTCGATTATACTAAATCCAAACACACAATTAAATTTATTTCGTGTTTGAGTCGTGTCACAAATTATGACCCAAATTATCAGTAGTACTAGAAACCTCGTTAGAGTGACAAAAGTACAACTAATTTGTTAAATAATATTTAACTGAAGAAAAATGAAATTTTGACACGTGCAAGGAAGTATTGGCACGTGCTGGGAGTGGCGGCGGGGATCTTTGTAGGCCGCGTGCCTTTAAAAGAAGCCACCACTGTGGTCCCCACCTGTTGAGGAGCTGCCACCTGTTACGCCGTAAAGTCAGGGGCTATATTGAAAAGCTTAATTTTTAATAGGTCGTCTTTGTAAATTAATAGGACTTGGAGCCCTCTTGTGCATAGAATTCCTCAACTGAAACACTCACAGCCGCAACTATTGAAATAACATCCTTTCTTTCTCACAATTCCATGTATGATTCTTTTCTTTATTAATTATTGTACTACTCTTAACTTGCATTTTTATTTTATAAATACACAAAAGTCTTTTTCAAAATTGTTTAAATCGATATAGACTTTATTTTAGGTCTTCATAAAGATAAGTATAATTAAGTACAATTTATGCCAATTTTTTCTAGTATGGGCCTTTGGGGAAAATATTAATGGATGAGTGAATTCAATAATGTTCGTCTAATTAATGAATAATTAAGACTTTACATGGTCGAGTTTTCAATGTCAGATATAAAGTTTGATTATTTGTGGTTCACTTTGATTTTGAATGTAGGTGTATTTAATAAAAGATCTAGTTAATTCAAGCTTGAAGAGAACTACAATTATTCAAGAGATTGATTTATTAATTTAATTCATTCAATGGCACAATTTTTTTTTTTTGATACAGAAAGGTGCCGAAATCCTTTCTCGCAACGACCTAAAGACATATATATATATACAAGGAACCAATAGTATGAGGATCAAAGGCACAAATGATCCTCATACTTACAATATATTGATGTGTCTATGTGCTCTGAACTCAAATGAACACTTGAATGCGCGGTGTGTACGAAAATAATTTTTAGTAAAAAAATTGAGAAGAATTTTTCGGGTTGAGCTTACATTTGAACACTTGATATCTTGGACTTAGAGTTTGCACATCACATTGGAGTACACTTTTATGTAGAACTTGAAGCGTGTGCCTCATATTTCATATCAGACACAAGGATAAACATCTTTATCAAGTGAAATGGGTACTAACAAATAAATAAGCTGGAGGTAGAATTTAGAGAGCATGAAAATAGAAATGAAGCAAATGAAAGTGGAAAATTCGACCATTTACTCAAGGTAGGAGGAGACATTTATACTCACAAAATTAATATTAGGAGGCGATAACACATCTTGTGATTGGTTAGTGACAATGGAAAGTGGGCTATAACGACATCATGCTTAGATCATGATGATGGCATGGTGAGGTATGAGTGATGTGGCCTTCGGGCCGAAAAAAGTGATGATGATGTCAATGTGTTGAGGTGAGGTGACAAAGATGTCATCACTTGAGGGTATTTAATATTAAATTGTCAAGGATGGAACCAAAAGGCGAGGTCTAAGAGGTTGCTAATTGAGTGTACCATGCTAATGACCTGCACATGTGCTTACCAATAGGGCGTAGCACAAGGGTATGAGAGGTTAGGAATAAGGTGCACCTTACCCAAGTTTTTTGTATTGTGTGATTATCAATAGGGCGTAGCACCCGACCAAGTTCATTACTTCAGGGAGAGCCCACCAATGGTGGTATGAATTATCATGACCAACTTCATGTGTGGAGAGGAAATAGAAGGCTAGGATCGAGTGTCAGGACTTAGAGCCGGAGGGTCCATAGGTTTTAGAGACCGAAAGGTCTAGAAAGTCAATTGGTCAAAGGTTCAAATGTCTCGAAAGAAAAAGGGTTCGAAGAGCGAAGGAGTCGAGGGTCCTTGAGAGTATTGTTTTGGAGGTCTCGGAGGATGAAATGTCTATAGGGAAAAGGTTCATAGGGTCGAGGGTCCTAGAGAGAGAAGGGAGTGTGAGTGTTTATATCACAAAGGCACTAGGAATGTTTTATATATGAGGTAAAGAGTATGTGAAACATCAAATGGGGACTTAATTGAGCCTTATAACTACTAATAATGGCTTTTATATGGTCTAAATAGGCTAAAAGAGTTCATGAGATAGGTAGGAGTCACAAAATTGGTCTAAATTGATCATGGATCGATCGAGCCAGACCAAAAACTGGAGTAGGAAAACCTATCATATGCATGAAGTGATTTAATGTCAGAACAAAAAAAGTTGCAAACTGTGACGGAAATCTGTGAGAGAAAAATTTTCGTCACAGTTATGTCACAAGTTGTGACAGAAATCATATTTTCCGTCACAGATACACATTTGTGATGAAAATTTTTGTCACAGACACACATTTGTGACGAAAAATTCCGTCACAACCATTTGTAACAACCCAAACAATAATAAAAATATTATGAAAACAAATTTATGGGCTAAGTTATCATAGAGAGAAACAACTTCTTAGTAGTGATTGACCTAAACATATTGTGGTCAACTCTACCAGCAATAGACAATTAGCCTCGTGGGAGTAGAGACAGGAAGACATTATCGAAGATTGACCCGCGTTGAGTTGGTACTATATATGTAAGAGAGTGCAACGAGAGAGTCCTTCAAGTACATTCTCTTAGGAATCAACTTGTTATTTGGTGCAGGGATAAACTCTAACACTAAAATGGCTTTAGAGGGAGTGAGAATGAGAAATGTCCTTAACACCCCTGACAGACCTATCGTCATAGATCCAAATCTTTCAGGGCTATGTTTCCTTGTAAGGTTTTCTGAAACCATGCATATTTATCTACATAAGAGTAAAATTGTTCTCAACAATGGAACCATTAATGCTTTCTTTTAAACCACGGTAAACAAAATTGAAATGTGTGATGTGTATAGAACCGACACTTAGTAGGATTCTTGAGATGGACTTTCACACTTGAAACTTTTTGGTCTTGGATTGCACTTGAACACTTGGTCTCTTAGACATAAGACTTGCACAACACAATGGAGTACATTGTTAAGTGAAAGCCCGAGCGTGTGTCTCAGATTTCAGCTCGCGTGTGAGGATAAACATCTCTAGCAAGTGAAATAGGAACTATTAAATAAACAAGCTAGAGAGAGAAATTGGAGAGAATCTAGAGATAATGAAAATGAGACATGTAGTAAATGATTTCCAAAAGTGGAAAAGTTGACCCATTACCCTTAGTGTGACAAGATATTTATACTCATAAAATGAAGATTAGCGGGTGACGTGAAATCTTATGAATGATCGATGATAATAGAAAGTGGGCTATTTGCATCATGATGATGCCATATTTAAATGTTGAGGTAGCAATGATATCAACGTTTCGAGGTAGCAATAGGGTCCTCAATGAGTAAGCCAAAAGGCGACGTTTGGGAGGTTTCTAATACAGTGTGCCATAAGTAAGACATCAACACGCTCATACCAATAAAGTGTAGCATACATGACGGTTTGGGAAGTTGTGAAAAAGAAATATATTACTAAATATCCTTACGTGTGCTTACCAATATGACATAGCATATGACCAAGTTCATTACTTTATAGGAAAGTCTACCAATAAAGATGTGACTTCTCAAGTCTAAGCTTCATGTGTGGAGAGGAGCACTAGGGCTAGAATCAAGTGTCATGACTTAGACCCGGAAGATCCAAAGGTACTACAGAGAGAAGGGTATAGAATGTCAAGGGTCAAAGGTCCTGAAAGGCGAGAGGTTTAAAAGTCCAAAGGTCCATAGGCTCAAGGGTGTCCTAGAGAGGACAAAATTAAAGGGATAAGGGTCTTGAAGGGTGGTAAGTCTTAATTTCCTAGGGATGGAAGGTTTGGACGACCAAGGAGGCAAGGGTCTCAGAAGGCCAAGGCTCTGGAAGGCCGGTCGAGTGTCTTGGAAGGGGAAGAAATTAGCGATCCGATGAAGTGAAATGTCAAGAGGATAAAGCTCCGAATAAAGTTTGAGAGGAGACATGGGGGTGAGTTTTGAGACCCTATGAAGAGAGGGTCAAGAAATGAGGGTTGTGAAGTATGAGTCAAAATGTGGAAGTGAGTGAGATCCAATCATAGTGAATTTTTGCTTTAGGGTCATCCATAGTCGGGGGTATCATGACCAAATATAAATGTTGTCTTAAAATGGGTAGAAAAGTGTAATGTGAGGGATGGAGATTAGGCATCAGGAGTGAAAATGGTCTTATAAGGGTCAAAATAAGTTGAGATGGAATTTGGGGGTAGGTAGGGGTCTCAAAATTTGACCAAAAAGAGTGTTAGAAAAAAATTGGTTTGAATTGGACAAGACTATATATACCAGTTCAGTCTGGGTTGGGCAAGGCGATTCCACCATGTATTGTGATCATGTGTGGCGCGCATTATGTAGGGATGGATGCAAGCGTTTGATCGCATGACACACTTTGGTTAAAGGAGAACAAGCCCCAACTTTGGTGTGGTGAGGCGTACAAAGGCTTCGACGCACTAAGGAAGCTACTGATTCCAGCCAAAGACTTGTTGAGTCCACTCGTTGACTCGCCGAGCTCAATGGTGGGGACGATATCAGTGTAGTTGTATTTATTGGAGGGAGCATTCACCTATGGACGTGAGACAATGAGAGAGGAAGAGAAGGAATGAACGACATATGACATCATTAGTCCAAGCCTTTTGCACATGTGGATGTCACCCTTCGTGTGTGGGGAACATGTGAGTTATTTTCAATGTTTTAAACAAATTTTTTTAGATTTATCATCTATTTTATTTGATTTCTAATTCGAACGGTCTTCACCTCGTTCAATACTTTTGTGTTTTTTCTTAATTTAATGGGCTCCTCTGGAGAGATGTGTTCAACTTCTCCCATCTTATTTTTCACGACCCACATTTGATCTTAACACTGAAACTTTAGAAGTGTCAGAAAAATCTTAAACTAGGTGATTTTCCACGTGGCGGCTCTTTTGTAGATGTTTTTATTTATATCATCGCATATATTAAGCATAAATTGATTATTGAATGAGATAACTTTGAACTTACATATTCATTTATTGAATAAGAGTAAGTAGTGACAATCTATAAATTTGACCCAATCTTTTTTGTGAAATCGAATTGTTATAATTTGTGTTTCTGTTACAAAACCTAGGAAAGAAAGAAGAGGTCATGGAATGTAACTCCCACTAAATAGGAATAGGAAGTTGAGAATATTAATAAATGTTAGCATCAAAAGATGAAGCAAATCTATAATATCTATACATGTCTTTGTAGTGTTGTAATACATATCTTACTATGTAATCTATTGATGTTAATGGTATTAGAGAATACATTATATATATATATATACATGCACCTTAACTATATACGGAATTGAAGGAATGAGTGTACAACTGGACTCCACAAAATTATCTATCAACCTCCAAAAAGACTAAAGCAAAGGTTCATTTTAATAAGAAGAAGAACAAGAAGACCAAGACCTCTCTACTCTCTTCTTTGTGCCACGTTTATCATATCGATATCTCAGTTTCTAAACAGCAATACTTTTCGTCTCTATTCTCTTCCAATTCTAACTCAAATATTTTCTATATTCTCATCTTGTAAATTAATTAACTTGCAAGATCCTAGAGAACTAATTACACGTGAAAATTTTACAGTCATAATGATGAATTAATTTTTATTTATTAGATAGGAATAATATGATTACAAAAAAAAAATATTTTAGGGGTAAGATAAATATTAACACATACTAAGTAATTTAAGCGGATTATTACATGTGAGTAATGTATTTGCTTTTACATGTATATTGCGTGAGTACTTGTGTTAGGCCCTAGTAAGTGTCAAATCCTAAATTTCTAATAACGCCTACAGTCGAGGAGATGGTAAATAAATAAAACGTGTGTTGTCATTGATCTATGAATAAGAGCGTATTAGAATATATAGTTAGAAAAAAATGATTATTCATCAAAAGAGGGGTAAAAGAAAGGATATTCTAAGGAAAGCCTCGCATGAATAAGGCTGAGAGATCGGGAGTAGAAGATAGATCAAGAGCTAATAAAAAAAGTGATAAAATGATGAGCAACTACGTTTCTGAGAGAATATATTATAATTGTTAAACAAATTTCTATCTTGAATACCATATTTTGCAGGTACCAGAAATTGAGCGAGAGGATGGGGAGCTTGACGCTTATCGTGTAGCAACATATTATGTTCATAGAAAAAGTTAGTAATTTTAAGGTATCGTTTGGTAGTCCAATTCTTCAAGAGAAAGTAACGAAATCAAATGGTAAGGGCAAAAGTTTGAAGCCATGTATGACAATTCGTTAGGTGAAAGTGTTCCATTTGAGTGTGCAAACTTTTACTATGTACATGAATCACAATTTTGTTTTATACAAATTTAGTAGTTCATTATGTAATGTCTTATGAAATTTTTTGTATTGAGATTGGATTAGTTTTGGGACAACAACGACTGAGACAGACCAGTCAACGGGTGGAAACTTGCAGCGTTGATCAGGTCGCATGGCATCTGATGCCATCTTTAGTGGGACCCTATAAATACTTAAATGATTTCTCCTATTCTGTTTTGCCATCTCAAAATAATTATATATATAATGGAGATGAGGTTGGTATGGTTTATTTTTATAGTTTAACATAGTAGAAAACAAAATATAAAAGAGGAAAGGAAGCTAAGTCATCAATTTGTTGGAACCAAAAAGGTCTCAAATGAGACTTTGGCACTTGTAGTACTGATTGCAAGGCAAAGCCACTCTTTGGCCAATATGGTGCTGCAGCTTCTCATTTGGCTTGGATCTTCACAAGTGACCATCTCATGTTACATGTGATTCACTTTCTCAACTTATAAGTTTTTTCAGTGTATTTTTCTTTCAGGATTAACTATCATTTTAGCTTTTAAAATAGTAATAATCGAATCGTTTTGATAGCGAAACTCAATTTTAAGTAAAAATAATTAAATAAAAAAACCCGTGTTGACCACACTTGAAAAAAAAGTTGAATGAAGTAGTGATAATGCCATCACCTTAGGTTTCTTGAGGCGATAGGGGCTCGGAGGTTGCCAGATGAGCAAGTGTAGGAGGTTATCCATGGACGTAACATTCCAAGAGCCTTCGTACGTGCTCACTAGCTGGTTTGTAAGTTAGTTTAAGAGGTTACCAATTGGGCGTGCCTAGCTTAAAAAGTTTTAAGAGACCAAACGTGTCATCAACTCGAGGAACCAGATGATCCAATGCCTTAGGCTGCAATGCCACGACCCTAGAAGCATCAGAGTGGGCGTGGGCGGGCACACCATCTTGGAGAAGCACATTGAGGGCACACATGTGTGGGCGCACATGCGTGGGCGCATGTGTCTTGAAACCGAGCATATGAGGAACATGTGCGTGGGAACAAACATCTTGGAGGGGCTCATATGGGGGTGCACATGAATGGGCGATGGCCCGTGAGGCCTAGGTTTCTCACGTGTAGTCTTGTTGGGCGATTGGAATGTCATGAGGAGGTCTCTTAATTTGTAAATCGTTCATTGCTTTGAGTCCTTGTAAGCGGGTGTGCGAGGCGTTAGAGGGGTATTAAATTACTTTACGTAGTATCCAGGTCCTGCGAGAAGGTTCTAGAGGCATTAGAGAGGTCCTGAAGGGTCTGCGAGGTGTTCAAGGATTCTTTGACAGGCGTGAGATCACTTTGCCAGTGAAAACAATTTAGGAGGGAGCCATGTGTGGCTAGGGTCCTTGCGCATCATTTTTAGAGGTGTCCTGTGGGGGACTTGGAGAGTCATCGTCGTCTGTGTTATATGGGTCGACCCCAAAAGAGATGGAGCCAGGTCCTAAAACATCACGAATACATCCAGTGGGGTCTCATTATAACAAAGAGTTTCCCGAGGCTGATCAAGGCTCAAAAATAGGTTCATGAACTAATTTGGATAATAGAGAAAGTATTATGCGCAAAAAGGGTGAAAAAACATAATAGTAAAATATTTGGGACAAATTGGTCCATTTAGGTGGGCTAACTAGTACAATTTGGGTCAGACCGACCCAATTGGGAGTCTGGTCTTGTGATTGAGCTGATGGAATAATATGGTATGACATTGTACATGTGTGCTTTCTACGAGGATGGCTCCAATTGGTTGGTTGAGGAGAATAATTACATGCCCACGAGTCTATTGCCATGTGGTAAGTTTCGGTCTAGAACTGAGCTGGGGTATGTTTAAGTCTCTCTAACTCGCTGAGTTTGACGTTGAATCGATTGGGTCACGGCCTAACTTTAGGACTCCCTTATGCTAGAAATCCAATACATGCGTGTCATCGTAGCATCAAAGAAGAGAAGGAGATGCTCGAACTTGAATTTCAAGTTGGGGAAACTACTGTGGGTTCACACATAGGTCGAGTCAAGCCCTTTGACTCGCTTGAGTCAGGTGCTTGACTCAGGGAGTCGACCCTTTGACTTAGGAGCCCCAGTTTGATCTTTATGCCTTCTATTCCATATATTAATAACATTAGTAGCATCAAGCTATCGCTTAATTGATCACATCATGCTTATCTAACATCTCTAATATCTCAAAATAAAACCTTACAAACCTCTCTTTTCAACCTCTCAGACTCATGAATTCTGTTCGTTTTCTATAGCAAAGACGGAAAGAAGAAATATCCTTTTGTACAAAATACAACATTTTTTCTTTCCTCATCTCCATCAACTTGTCATTCCTATTTGAGTATCTATTGAAGTGACATTGACTTGGGGAAGATTGAAGATCAATCAAATCGTTTGCACATGATATACCTTTCCAACTTATCAAATAAACTGCACCCATTTATCAATTAATTCCATGAAAATTGGAAAGTGTTAAATTTCCCCTTTTTTTCTTTTTTTTTATTTGTAAAACTTTGAGGTGGCAATTTAATTACGTGGAATATATATAATTTAAAATTAACTTCTAATGAATAGCAAATATATATTTTTGTTATACCACCTAATTTTCATGAATTTTTAGCGTGGAACGCCCATTTTATAAATATACTATAGACGTGATTTATTGTAATTTATTCAAGTTATCAATAAAGTAAATTAATATGTCATGCCCTTTTAATTGACACATCATTCGTGTGTGTATATATGCTATAATATTTGGAACATATATCATTACTCATGAAAATTGGTACGTGTTCATACCATTTAAATATAACTAAATTGCTTAATTTTCTCTCGTGACATTCATGAGAGCTTACCACATGGCAATAGACTGAGAGAGAGAGAGAGAGAGAGACAGAGAGAGAGAGAGACAGAGGGAGAGAGAGACAAAGACAGAGACAGAGACAGAGAGAGAATAAGGAATCAGAGCCAAGAATTTTTTGGCTTAGCCTAAGCCAAGCCAATGAGAGCTTACCACCACATTAAAATATCCATTTACCTACCCAAGTGAATATGTGGGAGCATAGCGACCCGCTGTATCCAAACATTTCAAATGAGATGTCATAATCTCATTGGTGGCTTAACCTAAGCCAAATAATTCTTGGCTTGGTATCCTCAATCCCTATATATATATATATAGTAGAAGGAATTTAAGCCAAACATTTTATGATTTAGGCTAAGTGAAACCAATGAGGTGATGACACTTCATTAAATTTCACTCATACCCACCCAAGTGAATTGGTGGGAGCGGAGCGACCCGCCCGAATCCATGAATTTTAATGAGGTGTCATCACCTCATTAATGGCTTAACCTAAGCCAAATAAATCATGGCTT
>JAYMTF010006308.1:0-10412 GCA_036897485.1 Pelargonium nanum
TAGGAGCTAGATGTAAACTATGATAGTTCAAGGTAGCTAGCTGTCTTTAGTGCATAGTACATAGAGGCTATCTATAATTACCCCTTATTTTGCGCTAAAAAAAAAGTTGGGCCTTTCATAGTTATGGGTTAAATGCAAATTTGGTACCCAAACTTCGGCTGAAAATCCAATTTAGTACCCAATTGATAATTGTACCAGAGTTAGTACCCACACTTCGATTTTGAAATCAATTTAGTACCCACCGTCTACCTCCGTTAAATAGTCTGTTAACTCGATGACGTGGCACGCCGGCGACTAGAAAAATTCATGTTCTTATTTTTCGGCGACTGAAAAGTTCTAGAGATGAACCAAAATCTACCCTTGATTGAATTCAACAAAATTGAAGAGAAAAATCAACAAAATTTAAACCCAAGTTCACCAAATACAAAAATTGAACAAAAATTTGAACCAAAAATAGAAAATGAACCAATATCAGAAACTTTGGAGAGGTGAAGAAGAAGAGGTTGAGCATCGACCTCGCGACGGCACATGCTTATTGCTCTCCACCATCGAAACCCTAGAAATCGCCGCCACAGTCCGCTCCTTCGTCTCTGCTAAGGTCGAATCCACCAACCGGACCAGCACATGTACCACAACCTGCGCGACGGCGCCGGGTGGGGCTGTAGATTGGGCCTGCAGCTGGTCGCAAGTAGGGTTGAAGGCGACGACGTGTTGGACTATGTCGATGGGCTTCGAGAGGGTCTGGTTGGCGTGAGCCACCGTGAGAGCCAGCATCGTGTCGTCGACCTTGGGGGCGGAGGATTTCGCCGGGAGGAGGCGCGGAGGGGAGGAGTCCGGCGAGGACGGAGGCGAGTTAGGGTTTCGAGCTCCGGGATCTAATTCGTCGTCGTTTTGGTCGGTGTATGTGCTGAGAAGGTCCATGGATCTGAGAATGTGTTGATCGGAAAATTTTGGATTCCGGGAAAATGTGGTTCGGTCGGCGGTTGGGGTTCTCGAGTCAGTCTCTTTTGATTGTAGGCCTCGCCGGGAAATTGAGATTTGAGTCTTTCAAATACAGTGTTATTCAGTGTGGTACCAGCATGTGCAAACCACCAATATTATATTGACCGTCAAAAAAACTCAAATCTGTTATTCTTATATTGATTTCTACGATGCTTCAACATTTATATAGAGTAGAAATTTACGTCAAAATAGGAAATATAAGATAATTAGAAAACTATAGTAATAAGTAAAACCCTTCTTCTCCAAGTAACATGTCGGGCTTGTGACTTTTTCTTCAAATAACGCGTTGGGTCTAAGGGTCTGTAATTGTTTGTGTTAATGGACATCTATTAATAATATTCACAACAAAATTATTAACATTGTTTTGTGTGAAATTTGAGACATAAACAACTTTTTTTATGTTAGAGGATCCGAACGGGTACGCGATTTATATATATAATTTATCAGATAATTTAAAACTGGTTGAATTGAAACTATTCCTAGTATATACTATATTAATAGATAAATTTCATGCAAACGGGCATATCAATATCAATGTACTACTCATACTATTGTGTGTCAATAATCATAGGGTGACCAAATCAACAAACAACTACCATGTTTAAAACTTTAAATGACAACTTCATAGTTTGGTAATTGAAGAGAATGATCCTTGGAATAGTGGAGTAATCAAGATATGTTGGGCCAAGTGGTTAATACTACTTTGAATTTTCTCTGAGGTCTCAAGTTCGAGTCTCTTTGTCGACGGTAAGGGGTGGATTAGGGTGACGCCCTCAAAGGGAGTGAGAAACATTGTTACTTCGAGTATGATGTCCCGTTGCTTATAAAAATAAAATAAAAAGTGGAGTATTGATACACACATACAAGAAGAAAAGTTTATTTTTATATTTCACTTGGGCTTGGTTTAGTTTTGTGTTGTTTAACTCAATTTGAAGGTATTTAGGCATGTTGGTAGCTTGAGAATGATGAGTTGTGAAGTCTTGTGTATGATTCAAATGAAAATTTTATTTCTCTGTAAACTCTATGTCTATGTTTCTATTTATTTTTCTCCTCTCTTAAATTCAATTCAATCTTTCTTGTCACTTCATTTTGGAATTCCTCTTTAGAAACTTGGGTTGAGAGCAATTGAACAACAACGACTCTGTGGCCCAATGGATAAGGCGCTGGTCTACGAAACCAGAGATTCTGGGTTCGATCCCCAGCAGAGTCGTAACTTTTTTTTGAAAGGTTGATTTTTGCAGTATTTTTCGCTGTCTTGAATGATTATATAATCAATATGCTTATTTGGTACAAAAATCAAAACTACCACCCAAATTTAATACAAATCACTCTTTATTTTAAACTAGATTTCATGAAGCCCATCACTTCTATATGGTCACCTTATAACAAAATGTATGGTATATCTAATGGTGTATGAATATGTACTACATAAACAAAATAAACTTTCAATGAATTGTTGTGACAATTAAAGTTAAAAATTAAGCATTATTAGCTCTAATTAGATGATTTGGTCAAATTTTGATGACCAAAGTGACCATTGTCTCCGACGTTAATATAAATCGATAACAAAATGAAGCAATGCGATATTCGCAATTTTCGACATTGACAAGATCACCAGCAGCAAAATTTATCGAGTTGCAGTTGTATAGTTAATAACATTTTGAAAGAACCTTATGTGAAGGAATCACTAAAACTAGTGAAGGCAAATTACCATGGTCACTATCACAAAGTGCGTTCTCGAATAAAAAAAATAAAAGATCCTTGAGTTACAAATCAATCAGCTCGAAAATTCCCGAGATGCAATGAAACTTAAGCTCCAGCTCATGAAACTTTGGTCGCCACAAAGATCATGAGCTCATCACTGTGGTTATAGAGGCGTTGCAAATCCTGCCACCACAAACCAACACAGAACAGTTAACTATAACTCAAAATAGAAAGGCATTATTATGAACATAAAAGCAAATACGAAAACAAAGGACAAATTATATAACACGACATCAAGTTAAAGACATGTAAAGAGCTTCAATTGTACATCTTTTCATGCATACCAAGTGTTGTGACTTGTGAGATTCAAAAGATGCACAAAGGATAGCGCTGAAAAATGTTTTATGTTTGAGGAACTTTGCTTCTTCAGATTACAAAGTAAAATCACGTAAGTCGTAAATAACTTTATTGATGCCAAAATGCTATCCTAGTATACAAAGCCTACTAGCCATATCAACAGGGTAAACTAGTTTCCTCACAATCATCATTCCGGTATCAGAAGCAAATGTACTTAAAGGTTTACTACTTTACCGGCCTAGAAATGTACACAATTTTATGTACGAGGAACTTTACTTCTTCAGATTATTAAGTAATATTCTGTAACTAACTTCCTTGACGCCAATATACAGTGCTTCTACACAAGCCTACAACACATATAGTATCATAAGCAAATGTACTAGACAAAAATAGGTTTACCGTGCCAGAGATGTACACAATTCTACTCATCACATGGCACGGGAATACACGAAAACAAAAAAGAACAATTAGAAAGATACCTTCTGACAGACATCCCCAGTTGACATTGTTCAAAGATAGCAATGAAGTAAACAAGGCAGAGGCAGTAACACTGTGTAATGGCATTAAAGACTGGGCGCCACTCAACTCCACAGGCAGCCTGAAATACAAAATTTTATTCTTCTTATGCTCATCATACCAATAACTAAAATTTACAAGACTGCCTTTGAAATAGTAAGCATCCACACACAAAGAAAAGTACAACATCACGACCATCTGCTTATTCTAGGCATGTAAGAACCAACTTTGGAGTATATGAACAGAACCATTTAAACTCAGAACTCCCAAAGTTTGTTGATTATGCGTTCACAGTTTACTCTAAGGCCTAAGCTCACAAACCCCTTGGGTTAGTCCCAAACATGAAATACTAAAAGCAGGAATTTACAAATCATTCTTTCCAAAACCCACCACTCACACACCACTCAGGAACATAAAATTTGATGGGCATTACATAATAGTGTAAAATTATTGGCAAAACACCCATAAATTCAAAACAGCTCATCACAAAATTTACAGGCATTTCAAGAGAATTTTAACTAAAATCTCACTGAGTACTCTTATCATCAATTCTTTCAATATACAATCTCAAAACAATCTCAAAATAAACAACCTGAAAACAAAATCTAAACCTTCAGTGAACCACAATCAAACCAACTGAACTAATCACACTCTACATTTTCAACTAATTAAGGTAACAACACAACCGATACTCAATTTTCTCGAATACCCAACAGCGTTTATGAGCTGATCTCACGTTTCTTTCCCATCAAAACCATATACGAAAAGAGAAAAGAAAAAAAGTATAGAACTTGAACCTGGAGAAGACTCGCTTGTGAAGAGAAGAGAGACGAGAAGCAGAACCGGCGGCCTTAGCCGGAGGAGCGAGTCCGGCGAGCTTAGCAGATGCCGAAGCGAAAGACGACGGCGACGAGCGGCTGAGTAGGGATTTAGCAGAAGCAGAGGAGTGTAATAGGGTTCGTCTAGCGCAGTGAGACGCCATGGTTGCTAGCTTCTGCTCAACTCTCTTCGATTCGAGCCCTACTGCAATTTCATCATAGAAAGTGACGATTCAGTTATTGGGCTTTTTTGGTAGTGCTATTATGGGCCTAGCCCAAAACTGTTTAATCGTGTGATGGCCCAAAAGACCATCAAAATCATCGTAGGCCCATTATTAAAAGAGAAGAAGAGAGAACTAACTAAATTTAGCATTTTAAATACTTTTAACCATGTTGCATTCGTGTTGAACATGTTTAGCACACACAATACGTTACCACGATTGAGTATAAAATATGAGGGTAAATAACTCATTTTTAATATTATATTCCATTTGTTAAAAAATGAGAGTTTACTTTTCAATTTTATTTTGTAGAGATTAAAAATAATTAGTTAGGGTTGGTATCTTTCGTTGTTCTCTTCGAAAGAATTCTAAGAAACTTATCTTATGAATATTGCTGGTAGTTCATGGATAACCAACTATCTATGAAAGAAAGTGGACATTCATTTTGCTATACTATATATAAAGAAAGTAGAGACTCATTTTATGACGAGTGTGGCCTATAATAATTTGAACGTGTTATGCATACACAATTAGTTAGCTAGGGTTGATATTTTCTCGTATACCCCTTTGAGTTCTCGTTGTAATAAACTCAAATGAATTCTAGAAAATCTATTTTAAGAATATTGTTAGTAACTCATGTATAAGTAACTTATTGAGAAAGAATTGTAAAGAAAATTGAACACTTACTTTGAGACAAATGAAATTTATAATTATCTAAACGTGTTATGCATGTCGCATGCGTCATTTCAACATAATTATTTGACGTTTTGAACTCGCGTTAAATTACATACCGAGCACTCAACTTTCAACGCGAAGCGAATGATAGACACAGTTAATTTACAAATTGCCCTCTCTATTACGATAAAAGAACATAGCCAATGAGAATGCCCAATACGCTACGACAGTGGACACAAACAGGCTGTACGGAGAGATGCATGAAGGTGGACCAAGTGGCTTGAAATTGCATGTTGAAAATGAGAACCCCAATCCTATCTTCAAATCACTATCTTTAATGTTGATTTGCATGGTTGTTGCATGTCCGTTTAGCCTCGTAAAAACATTGACCAACAACACTAAATCTTTTTCAAATCAATGTCTTAGTCTAACATTGACACTAACTGATAATTTCTGTTTCTTTTCCAAATAAAACGTGTTGATTTTGATTTGTAATTATCCATAGATGTGTAAACATGTCAAATCAATGACCATTTGGGTGTTGGTGGTGTTTGTTTGAATCAATTGCGTCTGGTAGAGGGAAACTTTCATGGTCTAGTGGGTTTTTTCAACAAATTTTCTTCGATACAAATAAATGTCTCTTGTTGAAAGGACTAAATATGGACATGAAACATTTAAAATTAGTCAAACTCGTATTAATATTCACGAGAGCAAAAATGTCAAATGCATTTTATTTCTCCTAAAAATTGATCAAAAATTTCACGAGTCTCATACCTCCTGCAAACTCATTTAATAATCTATTTCAGAAGTACTACTTTCTTTCAAGTTTTGTTTATGTGATACCTCTTTCAATGAGTTTTGTTTATGTGATACATTTTTCAATGAGACAATAGTGTTTCAAACAAACACTTAGTCTAGTCTATGATACAAATTGAATTGAGTATATGTGTTATATATATATATATACACACTTTTTTTATATGCAAAATTTGAAATATAAATATACTTTTGAGTGAGTTGCTAAATATATATGATGTTATCTAAAAAGACATAAATCAAGATGACGATTAACAACGCGGTATGTAGTGTCTGAGCGCCACATCATGCCACTCATGAAGGTCAAACTTGTCAATGGCAACAGGCTCTTTGGTAATCTCAATACACTTAGCATGCAATTTTTTCATTTGGGTCAATTTGAGCCGCCCTCGATAAAGCCACTAGAAGAGTAAAGGGTACTTCCAATTACAATGCACCTTCATTTCGGTCACCGAAGAAACTCAACTATCATTTCGATCGTTGGAGGAAATCTACATTCAATCGATTATTAATTAGAGCATCTTAAGATTGTGGAACGCAATATTACAGTGAGAGAATTTTAATTCTAACTAACTCATATGTAATCCTCGTAAAATATAGACAATTATTTTTTTAAAAATAAAACGAACCAGCTACCGTACCAATAAAAACATAACACTTCATTGACTGTCGTACATTCTCCGGTCTATTGAATTTGCACAATGCCAGTGTCCTCCATCAACCAAGTTATTTTTGATGGGATGTTATAATAATAGTAGTAGTACATAAACAAATATAAAAATTTGGTGTGAAGAGACATTTCCCATGCCTATATTTATGAACCAACAACAATATTGTGGTTAGTTGGGTTGTGAGTGCTGACTTTTCTTAAGTCATTGGGCTATACATATGAGCTAATGACAGTGAATATGCAAGTATTGCCAAAGGAAAATAAATGGTGGCAGAGCTTCCTCTTCCTCTTCCTCTTTCTCTTGGGATTCAACAATATTCATAGCCTTTCAAATCTGCAGTACTGCATATAGCTCCAAGCTACCAAATTTATGGGATGGATAGGACTCTGCCATGGTGGTTGTGCCAATGGTGGTTGACACAATTCTGCCTCTTTTTCTATACTTGCCAATGTCACATGTCTAAACTTTACTTAGCTTTCACAAACAACCTAGCCTACTTTAACATATTCCAATATTCAAATAATGTTTTTGAAACTTCAAAATTAAATGATTGAATTGGTTTGGTAACATGTTACACTGATTTTACCGATAATAAGACAAATTTATTACGTTTATGTTGCAAACGTTGTACTTAATACCCTGCGGATCAAGTAACTCACGTGCTTACTAGATTCTCAGGATTTTTGTCTGAGACACGTATAAATGGATGGAGATTGCTCCGTCGAGTATTCTAAGTGTTCTAGATTTTGATTGAATTCAACAATAGTTTATGTTTTCTTCGATACAAATTCACATTTAGGTGTGCTGTTATTTCAACATTTTGTTTCTACTTTCTTTGATGTAAGTTTTGTTCGGTCTTTTTCTGTTACAGGTATTTTTTTTCTTGGACATTATTTACAACATTTGAGACTTGCAAAACAAGTAGTATATATGTGTCAAACTTAACTTCAACACAAAAGCTTGATTAACATCGCATACCATTCCTCGGGCGACAAAACAAACACGTCACTAGACCCAAACGAAACCAACTCTGATCTCATGTTAATCTTGACTCCGAGCCAAAGATAAAAATAATAGGTTTACGGCCAACTAATATTTTATGTAGCAACCGGCTTCTCACCCTTTCAACGTAGGATTCCTCGATTGTATGAAAGATGAGAAAATGAAATTAATAAGCTCAAATGTAAGTACAAAGCATGTTGCAGGTTTTAGAGTAGAGACTTGGCATGACAGTACTCAATGCCATAAATTAAAGCTCTGAAAATTGAATGGGCTCTATTAATTTGATGGCCAGTAGCTCTTATACCAAATTCCACACCACCTCTCTGTGGATGGCAACAAATGCTATTAAGTGATTGCATTGTGAAGAGGACAGACCCAAGTGAGTCTTGTTCAATCTTCATTGACATTTTACCTCCAAACAATACAATCCATTTAATGCCTTTGTTACTACTATTTGTACTTCTTCTCCAACCCTAGCTAGAATGCATAGGCAAAGCCAATTCATTTCCATTTTGGTCTCTCAATTCTCATCATAACCCTCTCCCATATTAAATGTTTGGAGTTAGACCCATAGTTCATGCTACCATTTTGAAAACCATCAAGCATGTTCTAAATTTGCCCCAAAATAACATTTGAAAATGGGTTTGTTATTGTGTAGGTTAGGTACAAGGTAGAGCCACTTTGATCTAGTGGTGAGACCAATGTTCAAATCTCCATGTTCAATTCATTTGCTCTTTTCTTTAGTTTTTGCTTCATTTCTTTTTCGTTATGTTGCGTTTGGGAACATGGACTTGACTTGAAATTCATCATTTAAAATTTTGGATTTGAAATGTTGTATTTCATACACAAATATAATGTTTGATAAATTATAGAATTTCAAATGATAATGTAATTAAACACAAATATTTGAAGTTCCCGAACACTTCATTTGACTCAAATCCAGCATTTTAAATGAAATGATGGTTCCCAAACGCACCATCAAGTTATATCAAAACTTTCATTGCTTAGTCTTTAATAAATTTTGTTTTAATTTTAATAGACAACCAATAGCACAATTCATGTTTATATATTCATATTTTTACTACCGTTATTAGGTTAACCTATTGTCAGTAGACATTATAAAATATCAATCGACCTCACTTTTATGTATAATACTTGTATACTAAAAAAGATCGATCGATAAGATGATTAGATCGACCAACTGTTGACATGTGTCAACTTGCGTATGAAAGATAAGTTTCTTTATGTTATATTTTTATATTTAATACACACACTTAAGGACAATTTAATAAGTTTACTATTATATCTACTACTTTTTTTATTAAACGATCATATCTACTACTTTTAGATATTGCCAAACAATTAAATTATAACCAAATTTATTTTGAAACTTTTTAATGCAAATATTGGTATACCAAATGATCTTTTCATCATCTACAAAAATCTTACCTTCTTTTCATTTCCAACAAAAACATTTTAAGTAGACAATTTAAATAAAACTCAAAAACAACTTAATAGACTAATTCGGCAATAATGATAAAATGTGGTACCAACACTTAAACTATAACCAATGAAAACCATATGATCCCACAAATATTTCTTCACGCAGGACGTGAGTGGCAAAGAGGCTCCGAAGCTAAACACTATATAATAGCTAATAATTAATAAAATGAATCACAATATCCAAAAATATTGCAAAATAAAGAAATATATTATATATTTTTATTTCTTATTAAACAATAGAGGCAGTGCCTCGACAGCTGTCCCATGCTTTCTTCTCTGTTCTCATGCACTATGGAGTTGGACCACATTTTTTATTTTCTTTTGTGGTGGTTTCTTTCTTTATTTTCCTTATGGGTCGTACCATTTTTATAATTATTCAACTAATTAAATACATTATAGAAAAAAGTAGTAAATATTAATAATATTCTATTCTTATAAAGTTAAATAAACACATTGTTCCCAATTTCCTCCAATGATAGAGGATACAACCTACCAAAACGCTTCACGCAAGAAACTATTTCCCCAAATTTAAATACGAAATTCACTTCCTATAATTAAATAACAATAAAAAAACTAAAAATCCCAAACTAATTACTAATAACAAAAATTAAATATAAAAATAAATACCCCAAAGTCTACTATTAGAGACACCGGAGAAATTTATTGAGGTCCAGCCGCTAGCTAGCCTTTCTTAGCCACGGCTTCGACCCGGACCCGTAGACCCGACCCAGATTAATCTGCAGTGGCCCAAGTCATATCGCCTTCAAAGATCCAATGGCACACCTCGATCTTCCCCGGACCCGACCCGAGGGCGACGAACGCTCCGTGGGTCGCGCTCCACGACGACGTGTCGATGTGGCAGATGGCGACTCCGTGGTTGATCTTGGACTTGGATTTCGGGTCAAGTATATCCGCTTCGTAGACCCGGACCTTCGGGACTGAGTGGCAGTAGTAAAGCATGTACGGGTACAAGCTCTGGTGGCACGAGACGGATTTGGTTACTTTTCCACCGTTGATTCCTTTGACCGTCCCGATCACGATGTCCTGCTTCGCGCCGTTGACGTTCTCCATCGACCGGACCACCACGTTGCGGCCGAGGACGGTGGTGGCGAAGTCGATCATGTCCT
>JAYMTF010006309.1:0-10410 GCA_036897485.1 Pelargonium nanum
TCTCTTGTCTCTTATTCTTCTCTCTTTATTCTGTTCTTGATTGCATCAATTTCATAACACATTTGATAATTATTTTTGACAAATCAATTTCTTAGGATTTTATTTTTGAAACAAAATTAATTAAATGTATCACTTAATCAAACTCATATTTTGTTATTGTAATAAAGTTAATTATATTTTCTTCAAAAAAAATTTTATTATATAAATACAATTTTCATCCCTTAATTATTTTATTGGTATGTCATTTTTAGTCATTTTGGTAATTATTTCTTTTATATATTTTTTTTTATTTCTGTCACATAAGTGATTTTTTTTTTTTTTTTGCTTTTGTTAGCAAACATACTTGCTTTTAAGAAGTTGCTTTGAATTCACTTTTGAATTTTGAAAAGTGTTTCCAAACAAGGTCCTAAACTATTAAGTGCATCTCAGTGCTGAAACAATTAAAATGCACCTCAATGCTGAAACCATAAAGTCTTAGCCAACTCCAACCACAACTCTATACGTGGAACTCTAATCAACAATGGTGTTATTTTTAATTCAATTCATGCAAGATCTCTAGACTCTCACTCTTTCCAAGAACCATCACTATAGCATATGTAGCAGTGGTTAAGATCACAAATATAGGTAGCCAAGTTTACAATAGTTAAGGATAATTACATATGACTATTCTACACATGTTACTTTTTGAAATGGATTATCCTACAACATTATATTGTATCTTTAGACAATCCTGAATTATTTTCCACTAATTTTGTCAATTAACTTTGACATAATTTTTTGAAAATGACAATTTTAAGGTAGTTTATTGGAAAATGTGAGAAGTACATGATAGTCTAAAGATACAAAAAATGTGACAAGAATAGCAAAATTGACATTTTCGAAAAACTTCGTCAAAGTTATTTGACGGAATGGGTGGAAACTGTACAAGATAGTCTAATGTTATAAAAAATGAGTTTAGGATAGTCCATTGCAAAAGGTGAGAAGTACATGATAGTCTAAAGATACAAAAAGGCGACAAGAAGAGCAAAATTGACATTTTCAAAAATTTCGTCATAGTTATTTGACGGTGATGTGCCTAATTTGACTTTCGGTCAACGCAAACACACTAGGAGTGTGAGATGTGATGTCTACTTGGCCAAAAAGCAAAGTGATGCTACCATAAAAATCGTAACTCTCTCAGCCAATAAGATTGTGACACGTGGCCACCTCAGTGCCGCGTCAACAACCTGGATCCGATAAATGTGGTCACCAATAGCCCATGACCCATAAGACTTCTTACCCTAGAAACCAATACAAGAAAGTCTCATAACATCCTCAAGATGAACCGAGCAAGCAAGAGCACCGAAAGACCTCAAAAGACGAAGATTGTGCTGGATAGGACAATTGTCGTGGCAGTCGTGTTATCCGGCCGGACAAGCAGCTTGTCCGGATGATTTTCGCGGAAATCGTGCTTCTCCAGCCGGACAAGATCCTCTCGACCGGACCCGGACAAGCATGCTGTCCTAGCTTGTCCGAACATGTTGGCCACCTACCGCTCTGCGACGTCCGACCTCCGTCTCTCAAATATCACTCGGACACCTCCGAAGGCTTGTGAGCCTTATCCCCTTTGCTCTCACCATGGACAAGCTCTTTGCTCTAGCCGGATAAGCCATGCTATATACCAAGGCAAGCTCTCCAAGCATAAGCATCCCACTCCAAAGGCAATGAGCTCCTCTAACCATGGACAAGGAGTCTCCTTTTCACCATGGACAAGCAGTTTCCTCTTACCATGGACAAGGGACACTCTTTTCCCCATCATAGACAAGGAGCTCCCATGCTTATAACAAGTATGTCACTATAACTTGGGAGGTTGAGGAACTCACTCCTCTCTAGGGAGCACAAGCTTACAAGAAAGACCCTTGTACTCCCCATGGAGAATATGCTTACAAGCAACGCCTTGCCTTCCAACACTTCTCTAATAACAAGAGGAGAGATGTGGCATCTCAAGCCACTCTTGCAAGGCGTCGACCTTTCCAAGACACTTCCAAGACTCTCCAACAACAAAGTACAACTTCAACACTCTAACACTCCTTGACTCCCATGACCTTGCCTTGCGAGGCACAAGCTCGCAAAGAAATAGGCGAGTCGCCTCACCACACAACAGGCGTGTGAGACCTTCAAGCTCTCTAGCACGCATACACAATGTGTCTAGGAGAGAGAAGCCCAACAACAAAAGGGCTTAGTGGACTCAATGGGCTAACATTGGCCAAGTAGGCCATTTGAGCCATTTGGGTTTGGAAAGCCAAATAGAACTCAAATGGGCCTCAATGGGCCTTCCATTTTCACCAACCAATCAAATGACGACAAGTGTCACAAGGTTGTAAGGACCTATAAATACCCCATCTTTCAAAGAGAGAGGGATCCTAATTTCACTTCATTTCTCACATTCACTTATCTCTCTAGAATTTTCTCTCACTAGAAAAGCTCTCTAGAACACATTGGTTTCCCATAAAGAACTTACTCTCACACCGGAGGCGTCGACCCAGAACACCAACCCCGGGTACTTCGTTGCTCGTGTGTGTTTGCCTTCACGCAGGACACAGGTGGAGAGCTAGAAGATTACCTTAGCTTGGATTGAAGACCTTACCTTGAGACCTTGAATTGAGACTTGATTGAACACTTAAAAACTGCTGGAAAATTGAACTTGGACACTAGGCTAGATACTTTTGCTTTGTCTTCAAAGACATCACACCTCACACTCCTAGTGTGTCTGCATTAACCGAAAGTCAAAATAGGCACATCAGCTTGGTTCCATTGTCGGGAACGTTTTGAAAGTCATCGTTCTCCTAACCTCTGGACGACAATAGACGCACACATGGCTCCTCCATGCGACCAGAGAGCTAAAACTAGGCGTGACTCCCTTCTCTCTCGTGTCGGCCCAAGCCGCGCGAAGCAGGACATCACCCCCTTGAAAGGAGACAAATCATACCTTCACCACAATCCCTTAGTGAATGATGAGATGAACACCCATGGAGACTTACCACCATGGGGACTTGGTGCAACACACACTACCCCTCAAGTCTTTCCCTTTTCCCCAAGACATCTCTACGGCCTACCAGCCCCATCAAGGCCTGAGCCGTCAAGATGAAGACTGACATAGGGAGAGGTCCATTCCTCCTTACGTTCCTAGACGCGCTTAAGACGAAGACTCACTTAGGGAGAGGCTCATTCCTCCTCACGTCCCTTGATGCGCTCAAGACGAAGAATCACCTAGGGAGAGGTCCATTCCTCCTTACATCTTTAGTTTCCCTCAAGATGAAAAAAGCATGTGGATAGGAAATTGAAAGGTTAAAGGGTACGAAGCAACATCACCTCAAAGAAGAAGCTTCTCAATGCAACCCTACCATTGAAAGGTTGCAAGGGGAAATTGAAGAGCTCAAGATGACACTCACTGCCAAGAAAAAGGTGATACAAAAGGGCGTTCGTGCACCCCCTCTCACCACCCTTGTCAATGCTAGATCCCACGCGAATCAGAGAAACAAGGGTAAATTTCGCAAAACCAGCCCAACCACTTGCTCAAGATGGTTAAAGGGGACGAAGCAACATCACCTTAAAGAAAGGAAGACACTTCATTACAAAGATTTCCCAGCAATCTACACAATCATGGAACACATCTTTGAGTATATCAAGAACACTAAGGAGTATCTTCCCCAGAAGACATCCCAGGGGGCAATACCAAAGGAGACTCCCTTGAAAAATATTGCATTGTGCACAAATGCTTCAGTCACACCTTTGAAAATTTCTATTATCTCTTCAACTACATGAGAAAGGAAATGAGCAAAGGCAAGCTTGCCCAATTCTGAAGTGACTTTTCCTATGACAAAAGGGGAATATGCTACGAGAAACATGGGAAGGGAAAAGAGAAAGCTCTAGAGCTTACCCCTTGGCCCACGAAGAGGAGCAAGACCTCACCTGCAGGACCATGGTCCTATGGCGAGATGATGAAGGCCACAACACAAGGGTCTAACCCCTTAGCTGCGAAGAAAAAGACACCGGGGGGCAAGATCAACCTCCCTACTGGTTCAAGCAAGAATCCATCTCTCTTCCCACCTGGATACCTCATGAAGCCTACTTCTCCAGCTACACCTCAAGTTCTCACCAGGGGATGTAGTGGAGCTCAAGACCCCCCTCTCATCATTGAGGTAGGAGATGATGATTCAGAAGAAGAACTTGAATATGAGATGAAGTTAGAAACAAGTGAGAAATGTAGCCCAAGAGAGGCAAAAGAAAGCACTTGTAAAAATTTCTCCAAATAAAATGAAAAAAGTTTTGTTCAATTATTGTTTACAAAGAGAAGAGTCATCTTTAAAGTGATCCTCCAAAAGGATCAAGTTGACATGCAACACAACTCATACAAAGCTTGGCGCGCTAGTGCGGCTCCGACAAGTATATTGGTGTCAATCTCACAATAAAGGATGATGAAGTCCGAGTTATCGTATCCACAGGGAACTTGAGGCGGTTTTTACAAGTTTACTTAGTGTTAGTGATTTCTACCCTAAGAAAGCAATTAAACAATTTATGGGGGAATGTTGTGTGTGAACAATTGTGAACTCGCAATAAATAATTACATCCCGAACTCGTGTAAATCAATTACATCCCGACTCACGCTCCTCTCCAATACGGGTACTACTTTCATTCTCTACTCTGTTTCGATTTCACATTCCATTATGAGGTTGTTAACTTGAGCGGGAGTCTCGTTCACTGTTGCGGGACGCTTTCCCTTTTGAGTGTCATTCGTCTTGGCCCAAAGAATTCTCTCGGGCTCCGGGTCGAATTGCAAGAGTTGTTAGCGACGTCTATCACAATTGTTCGATGAACAATTGTGAACTTGTAACGATAACTCGGTTTTCACCGAGGTCGACATCGCTATACTTGCCGGAGCTACACCAAGTTGTTGGCGCCGTTTTCGGGGAACTTAGGTGAACGGTTTTTAGAAGACCTTAATGGTATTTTTCCTTTAGTGCTTTTGTTTAACTTCACGGTTCGTGTATGCAACGAACTGTTCGTGATGGACGTCGCTGACCACTTTTGCAATTCGACCCGGAGCTCGAGTGAATTCTTTGTGCCAAGAAGAATGACACTCAAAAGGGAAACCGTCCCGCAACGGTGAACGAGACTCCCGCTCAAGTAAGAACTAGAGATGACACCTGCACCTTGCCCGCTAACATAGGGACAAGCGGTGGCTGAGATCCTCCACGTCCCAACATGGAGGCGGAGCCTTTGACGATACATGGTCGACTCAACATCGAACATGTGGATGACCCCATAACTGTTCAAGACCCGGGTTATTCACTTGGAGAACATCCTACTTCCTCCTTGATGGAAACTCTGACGACCCCGACACTCAATGGGGTGTTGCAAGAAGACTTCCTGCAGTGGCAGCATAGTCAGGCTCCCTTGCATCAGCAGCAGCTCAACCAGCAGCAACAACTTGCCGACCTCCAGGCGTCACTGCAAGTCGCCTTGGAGATGCAGCGTTGGCAGCAGCATTAACCACCACCGCAATATCCAACGGCGGGTCAGCAGAACTAGCAACATCAAAGAAACGAAGGGGTTCAGTTCCATGAGAACCCCCATAACCAGCAGCAGCAGAACGACCAGAATGGCCAAGAAAACAATGGGGAGTTGATCCCAATATCAACTTCCCCATTTGGATCTACGACATGGAAGGCGTGGGCAACGCCGGACAACATGTCTAAGGGGATTGGACTCCTCAAGTGCCCCATCTCACAGGCCACTTTGAGTTGAAGCTTGTGATGATCACGGCAATCCAATCTATTGGACAGTTCAAGGGGAATGGCCTTGATGACCCGATCACACACGTGACGAAATATATAAAGGTCATCACGAGCCTAAATAGCAACATGGCGGCGCAAGAAGTTAATGCGCTGAACATGTTCCACTATTCCCTTGCAGCGAGGGCTCTGGATTGGTACTACTCCCTCCAGCTGGCGTCGGAGCCCACATGGCAGATAATGATCTCAAAGTTTTTGGAAATGTTCTCTTCCCACGAGGAGAAGAAAAAGAAGGTTAGAGCTATCTCTGACTTTCAGCAGCTTCATGGAGAGGCAATCTATGAAGCTTGGAAGAGGTTCAAGGGCATGCTTGAATAATTCCCTCATCATGAGCTGAACGAGAAAGATTAACTCAAGGCTTTCTACTATGGATTGCATCCGAGTTGTCAGAACACTCTCAACTTCTCGTGTGGAGGTTCCCTTTTGACGTGGACACCTAATCGGCAGAGAGCGATCATAGACCCTCTTGCGAGCAATCGCACGAGTGAAGACAACTATAGGGGTGGCGCTTCCGCTGGAAATCGCTCTAATAACTCGACCATTAAGCTCATTCAGAAGAAGATTCAGGCCATGTTGGTGAATCAACAACAGATGTTGAGGTCCGAGTCAAGTGTCAATGCCCTACAGGATAACACTAAGTAAGCTTGTAAAAACTATCTCAAGTTCCTTGTGGATATGATAACTCGGACTTCACCGTCCTATATTACGAGGTCGACACCGGTATACTTGCGGGAGCCGCACCAAATACCTTGGCACAATTATAAACCAAATCTTTATATGGACACACCGCTAGCATTAGAGAAATAATAAGACAATTTTACTAAGAACACTCGAATACTCGTAAATAATATATGAACGACATAACATATACAATTTATAGCTCATCACATAGGGTAACCAGTTTGTAACACCCTTGACAACAAAATGAAAAAAAAAAATACTAGCACAATAACCTCTACGTCAATTGGAACATAGATTTAATCTCATCGGTCATACTTGTCAAATATTTAACCGATAAGAGTTGAGAAAATGTTATGAGGAGGGAGATGCTTTTTTTTAGGATAACGACCCAACAATTACATTCGAAAAGTTTTGTCGGGATGACCCTTTGGAGTACTAAAGCCTCTTTTGTACCTCTTACCTAGAGACTACGAGCACACCAAGAGAGTGTACGTGCAATGAAAATTTGGCAAAATAATTAGACCTTTTTGACAAAAAGTAAGAGCGGCTCGCATAGTGAGAAAGTGGAGAGACAGTTGTAAAGGTAAAAAATATGTCATCTCGAATGGAGATGCTAAGAGAGGCTCTAAGACCCTTGATAGAGGTGTTAAGCATTGGAGTAGTAGGTGCTAAGGAGGAGATGCTAATGATTAGATGCTAAGATTAGCACCCAATGCTAAACCACATTATTTCACATTCTCTCTTCTCTTAGCATTTATTACAATGGTGCTAAGCATTGGAGAGAAAAATGTTAAGCTCTCACATGATGATGCGGCACACTCTCTCTCCTACTTAGCACCTCAGTCCCCATATAGTAGCTAAGCATTGGAGATGATAGGTAGACACGACATTAAGAAGATATGCTTACTTTATTATTCTTGGTGTTTAAAGTATTGATTGACTACCAAGAATTTGACTTTGGAATAAGAGTTAGTCAAGAGAATGTTTGTTTCACATAACTAGGTATTCACACAAAAAGAGCAACTCAAACACAATCTTCAAGAGAACTTGTGAATTATTAAGTATACGAATTTTAAATAAGAGTTTTTTTTAAGATAAACAATCATCAATAATGTTATAACTCCTCGTTAACAATATGCATTGTAAGAATCTTTTTTTATAGGGTAAAATGCTTCCAGATCCTTTAGACTAACCCATTTTTAGCGTTCGTCATCGATTAGGGTTTTCACTTGTTTTGGTCCCTCGACTTTTCAATTTTTGTAACTTAGTCCACTCAACCTGATATTGTCGGTTTCACTCTGACACGTCACCCATGGACATCCACGTCATCTATCCACCAAAGCAAGTTAGACTATACGTTTTAATGGGTTATACCTTGCCTGTAACGCCGCTGAACAAAGAAGGAATGACACAGATTCCTACAAACGAAAAAGTCAACAAACCCCAATTGAAAAAACAAGAGGGACAATAAACAATGTGTTTTGACTTGGTAATGCATGGAATGAATTTTTTAGCCTTTACTACAATTGGAGTGAGAAGGTGACTGTTGGCTACAGATTCAGATTCTCTCTCGCTAAGGTTGAGTTTGACCAGTAGTTTGACCCTCTTCTCGTCTATTCACAACAAGATTCAACAATTCATGGACAGAGACGTGATGCTAAAGAGAGAGCTATGCTGGAAAACCCAACCCAAGCGCTACACTCCTCCCAATCAAAGGTCTTCTAGCCGCGCGACCTCAATTTCAATTTTTCTCTCTCAATTTGTCTTTTCAGACACCAATATTTTGCTGATTTTTTTGTCTACAGGAATCTCTCTAACAACATGCGCAAATCTGGAGGTACTTTACCTAGGGTTTTGTGATTCACTTGTAGATGATTTTCGAAGAACAGAGAAGAACAAGAAGAAGGAATGACGCATATGCGTTTTCAATTTTTGTAATGACGAAACAACGACGTTTTGACTGACGTGGAAGCTCTGAGGTGACGTGGCATGGCTACATGGCACATTTGGTGACGTGGACAAATGCATCCGGCAATATTAGGTCAAGTGGATTAAGTTGCAAATATTGAAAAGTCGAGGAACCAAAACAAGTGAAAATCATAATCGAGGGCTAACTCTAAAAAATAGATCAGTTCAAGAGATCAGGAAGCATTTTACTCTTTTTATATTAGCAAACGGTACTTCTATTATGAATCACATATTTATTGGAATAGGTTTTTAGTTAAATTTTAGAGTAATCATATTGGTTGGGCATAAAATATGGGTTGAAGTGGTCAATTAGGTGATTTCAAATCATGGCAGTTAGAGACAGGGAGCATGTGCGACTTTGACAAGTGGTCTTCCATTTCAAACTTGGATAAGTCAAAAGTGGTTCAATTATATTTGGAATTTTAGGGACAAAATTGAAGATGGGTTTGGTTTATAAATAGTAAATCAATTAAATTTGTACAGAAAGTTTCCACTTATGTTAGAACTTTCCACTGAAATTTGAGGAATGGTTTCAGCTTGATTCGGTAGCAAAAGTGGTACTGTTTGGTTGTCGGTTGATTTAAAACAAAAATGAGTTTCTTATTTTCATACTTTACCAGTGGTACTATGTTATTAATAATGTCAACGTGGCAAGATTTTGTGACCCAAAATTCGATCTTAGAAACCAGTTCACTCCAAAATCAGTTCATAATTTTTTTTAACACAAATCAAATCATAATTAGACCAGATAAAAACTTACTGAACCATACATAAATAATAAAAAATAATTACTATTTAAGGTAAAAATGTAGAATTAAAGATAAACATTTTAATAAGTAAAAAATGGGAAATAATAATAAAAAAGTGATAAATATTAAGTTTAAATACCCTATAGGTGTACACTCACCCCGTAGGTCCTGAACTAAAAATGAGACGTAGTAGTCCGCACACTCAATAAAAATTGGTCACATGGGTCTAGCCGTTAAGTTAAACTAACGAAACCGTTTGTTTGGGTGACGTGGAAATTCAATTTATAATAATTAATTATAATTTTTCTATGCGTCGCTGACATGACATTTTGAATTATACTACCATTAATTTTAAATTTAAAAGGATTTTCAAGTGTCACTTGTTTATTGGTCAAATTTTAATTAAACGAAACAAATTTACAATTTTACCCTCATCTTTTTCCTCCTCCTCAAGGCCATGGCTACCTGCAACCAACCAACAAACATCAATTAAAAATTGACTAATAAACAAGCGACACTTATCCTTTCAAATTTAAAATTAATGATAGAATAATTCAAAATGTCATATCAGCGACACATAGCAAAATAGTAATTTATTATTATAAATTGAATTTCCACCTCACTCAAACTAACAATCCCGTTAGTTTAACTTTACGGTTGGACCCAGTTAACCATTTTTTTATTTAGTGTGTGGACTGTTACGTCCCTTTTTAGTTCAAGACCTACGAGGTGAGTTTTCAATAGATTGTAGATCTGCAGAGTATTTAAACATATATATATAGAGTAAATGGAATATGAGCCAAATAATTTTTGGCTTAGGCCAAGCCAATGAGGTGATGACACCTCATTACTTTTCACTTATACCCACCCAAGTCTTTGCGTCCACGTGGACGTCGCAAACACCTGTCGCCATGACGTCGCAAATATGTGGTGACGTGTCAAAAATTTGCGACGTCCACATGGATGCAAAGACGTTGCAAAAATGTCAATGTGTCACGATGTTGAGACCTCTTTGCGTCCATGTGGACGTCGAAATTTTTTTAAAAAATTATTTAAATTAAAAAATAGGAATGCGATATTTGTTTTATTTTATTTAAAATTATTTTTTCAATAGATTAATAATTAATCTGTTTTATATCTTTCAAATTATATTATTTTATAATATATAAAAATATTAT